>JADBJO010009671.1:52500-62500 GCA_016801955.1 Conus betulinus
TGTATTTCTCTGCGTTATATTTATCATTTTTACGTGAGGTTCATTCGTGTTATTTTTAAAAACAAATAACTGAATTTCTTCACAGTTTCCTTTTTTCCTTATCATGACAAAGTCTGTTCCCATTAAGGTTTTACAATGGAACTGCAGGTCAATAAGAACAAAACCTGTTTATTTAACTCAACATCTTGTTTCTTCAAAGTACCAGGTTCTGATTTTACAATCTTTGAATGTAAACCAAAACAGTCTACCTAAACTGGTAAAATATTATTATCCACCAGTGCATGAGATAGTAAATATAACAGAAAATATTAAGACAGCTATATACATTAATGAAAAAAAATACAGTATACAGTGTGCGATTCCCCAGCCCCTAAGAATGATCCTAATATTCTTTCATGTGCTGCAAGTCTAAAGTTTAATGATCAACTTATAATAAATGTTGTTTCTGTCTACTTACCAAAAGGCCCAACAGAAACTAACATGGAATGGATTCGTACAATACAAAATCCAAACAAAAAGTGGCTAATTTGTGGAGACTTTAATGCACACTCCCTTTTTGGGAGAAAAACTGCACTTTTATCACTAGTCACAGATTTTTAGAAAACATAGTAGACTCAAATCTTTACCTTTTAAATGATGGAAGAGTGACTAGAATTCCAGACAATCCAAATCATAGAGCCACTGCCATTGATCTATCTTTGATATCCCCTGCTTTGGCCCATAATTGTACATGGGAACCACTTTGCGACACGCTTGGGAGTGATCATATACCCATTGTTACCACTGTCAATGATCAACAAATATCTAGCGATAGAGATGAAGATGTCATTCCTAAATACAATTATAACTTTGCAGACTGGAGAACATTTAGAGCTTTTTTTTATGTGCACAAAACATAGATTGCATTAAAGAGATGACATAGACATTTATTACTCAAAATTTACAGAAACAGTACTAAATGCTGCTGATTATGCCATTCCTAAATATGCAGCTCGCAAATCAGATAAACATGCAGGGAATGTATGGTGGAATGATGAATGCCAGAAAGCGGTTGACAAGAAAACAGAAGAATATAAATTATATCTACAAAATCCTGGACCAAAAACGCATGCTCCAATGAAGAAAGCAAATGTCATGAGTAATAGAACGATTGCAAAAGTCAAGCGGGAATATGGTCAAATTTCTGCACCAATGAAACACATACCCATAAAGACTTGCAGAGGGTGTGGAAAAAGTTTAATGAAATGAAAAATGGTGTTCATTTGCCACACTGTCCAATCAAATTTGATGGTAATGATTTACCAAGCAATTCGGAAAAGGCAGAATCATTTGTAGATATGTTTGCTGATATAATGAATGCAAGCAAACTACCAAAAAATCATAAAATTTTCAGGGAAAATGAAGAAAGAAATGATGACTATCAAGATCCACAGCGGAAAGATGATCTTTATGTCAATGCTCCAATTACTATACGTGAGGTGAGAGAAGCTATACTTTCCCTGACAAACAAAAAGTCATCAGTAGGCATGGACGCTATTTCTAAAATATCTTACTTAAACAATTGCCAGACAGTTGGGTAATGTTGCTACACGACTTATTTCAAAAGTGTTGGGAACAGGGACAAAACCCTAAAATATGGAAACATTCTATCATAATACCGATTCCTAAAGAAGGAAAAAAACGAAAAGTAATAAGAATAATTACAGACCTATATCATTAACTTCGCATGTAGGCAAACTTATGGAAAAGATAGTTTTAAACAGACTAATATTCTATTGTAATAAAAACAAAGTGATCCCCCAAAACCAAGCCGGTTTCCGAAAGGGTAGGTCAACCATTGATCATCTTGTCAAACTGACTACACAGGTAAAGCATCAGTTTGCTCGCAGAAAGAATATTCTAGCAACTTTTTTTTTTGATATAAATAAAGCATATGATCGTGTTTGGCATCATAAATTACTATATAAATTGAAACAAATTGGTTTGTCTGGGAACATCTACTTTTACATAAAAGACTTATTGATGAAAAGAAGCATGCAAACAAGGTGGGAAATTCCTATTCGACTACACGCATGCCTACAATGGGTATTCCACAAGGCTCGGTAATAGCGCGCCCCATCTTTTTAATATATTACTTCATGACCTACCTCAATGCTTGTCAAAAAATGTCAACTTAGTACAATATGCAGATGATATTTGCATGTGGATGAATGTGTCCATGAAAAAGAAGTCACCAAAAAGAGATATAAATTACTATAGAAAAGCTTATCAAATGGAATTAGATAAATTAAATAACTACTTGCTTGAAAATGGACTAACTCTATCAACTGAGAAAACTCATCTGGTTTTATTTAACAATGGTGCTGATCCCACCCAATCTACCATCCCTCCATATTGGATCTGATTTTGGAATATAAACAAAGGGTAAAGTTTTTGGGGGGTTTATATTACTTCTAAATTAAATTGGAATTATCACATTGAATACTTGTTATCTAAAGCAAGAAAAACTTTAAATTTTTTTTGAAAGTTATCAGTAAGCAATACTGGAGCCAAGATGTCAGAGTACTAAAACATCTAGCGATAAGTCTTGTTCGCTCTAGGCTTATGTATGGTCAAGAAGCTTTTTTTTCACTGCTCCAAAATATCTGTTAAATAAATTACAAAGCGTGGATTGTAAAGCTTTTCGATTGGCCTTGGGGTTCCTTTCCATACATCAACAATAGCAACATATAGAGAGGTAGGAGTACTTCCTTTAAATGAATGCCGTCAGCTTGCCATCGCTAAATATTTGCTAAAAGGCTCTTTAAGTGAAAACAATGTTGAAAATGAAATTGGCTTAAGGTCAGATGCTGATTTCCCAAAACGAGCCAAAAACATATCATGTCTTAAAACAATAAGAACTGAAACTCTAGATACTTTTCAACAATCAGAAATACGATTAGAAGATATGGTGAAATGTAGTAATCTGTGTAGTGCTATCCCTCCGTGGGAATTACAAAAAGGACATTTTGACATTAATTATACTGATGAAAAAAGAAAAGTGAGAATATAAATTTTATTGGCACAATTGCGATGAGCATTTATTTCTCAATTATCCAAATCATCTCAAAGTTTATACCGATGGTTCAGTTCTAGAAAATCACGGAGCTGGTGCTGCTTTCACTATCCCCAACTTAAAGGTCAAAAGAGGTTATTACATTGGAAAGCACAGATCTATATTTACAGCTGAATTAACTGCTATTCTTATGGCTTTGCATTATTTGCTTGATTTTCCGAAAACTGTGACTCAAATTCTTTTTTTTGTGTCGATTCAAAATCAGTGTTGTATGCCTTAAGCAATTCAAATTCTAGTGTGAGACAAGATTTGATTTTTGAGATTAATCATTTGGTGCATTTCCTTATTCTAAGAGGTAGTAATCTTACCTTTCTTTGGGTGCCTTCACACAGTGGAATACCTTTCAATGAATCCGTAGATAAACTAGCTAAAAACTCTGCAGATTATACAAATGAAGCATATAATTTGAAGATCCCATTATCATTGAAAGAAGGTTATAGCCTACTGCAGAATGCTTGCTGGAAGCATTTAGAGAAAGAAACAAGAAGATGTTGGCCACTCATCACCTGCTGACCACCAAACGAGTTTTGAAGATGTTTTTATATCTAAGTATGGTCAATTATCTAACCTAAGACTTTTAACTTCCCTTGCATATAGATTCAAACTTAATGCTTTTAAGACCAAATTCACTTCCAACACCACATGCGTGTGTGGTGGGAAAATTTCTAATGAACATATACTTTTCCACTGTAGAAAAATGAAAACCTATCTGCCTACTTTTTCGGAAAAGTCCCTGAAGGAGGTTTTAGTAAAACCCCTTTTGATTTGTGACATTGTTTTAGGACTTGTTCAGAGTACCATTTTTAGATTCCTTTAATAATTCTACTTTCACGTTTAAATGTTAGTATCCTGTTACCTTCAGCGTTCATCTGATGTTTTTAAAAATGTTATTCTAGTTATGTTATAGGTTGCAATTTTTATTCACGATAACATTTTTTTCTTCGATTTCCATCCCAATCCTCTTTTTTTCTTTTTCCCTTTTTTCATTTATACTTCTTCATCTTTTTCTCTCTCACTGTTTCTCTATCTCTTTATCTCCTTCAGTTGCCTGTGTATCCCCCCCCCCCCCTCTCTTCCTCCTTTACTACCCTCTTTATTTATTTATTTTTGGTTGTCTAAAATCTGAAACTCTCACCGAAATAAAAATCCCACATATCTTTCTTTGTGTTTGATTGTAATGATATTTCATTGTATTAATGATCTGGCACTATGTCCAAATCACTGAAGAATGGTGTTGTCAGACACAAGTGTGTGTGTGTGTGTGTGTGTGTGTGTGTGTGTGTGTGTGTGTGTGTGCGTGCGTGCGTGCGTGCGTGCGCGCGCGCGCGCGCGCGCGCGCGTGTGTTTGTGTGTGTGTGTGCGTGTGTGTGTATGTGTGTGTGATTGCATTAATGTTTCATTGTATTAATGACCGTGTTATCTGTTACTGCATCTCTACGATCTGGCACTGTCCAGATCACTGAAGAATGGAGTTGTCAGACCTTTACGAAACAGGGCTTCATTTTGACCCTAATGTATTACCGTTTGAGCAAAGCTGAGTGAGAAGATTAATGTCCATCTTCTATGCCATCTTACGCAAAAACTATCAATGGCCAATTTTTCAGACAGTATATCACCAAATACACAAGATAAAGACGGCTTTATTACGAGACTTCGGTGCATTTTTAACTGGCAGTGACTCAGATTTCTACTTCTATACTATTCGATCTAAGTGCTGCATTCTGTCACACATGAATTACGACCTCGTCTTTTCGTCTGTGTCAGTAGGCCTACTTTTGAGCTAAATGTGCAGCATGTCTGTTCTTTACGTCAGGCTTGAAATAAGACGGCAAGTCGTTTCTGTGCTTGGAACTGAATCGATCGTTTACCCCCACCTCAAGTACGGCGTGCATCATAAGCTTTTGTGTTGGGCTGTACACGTGTCATCTTCACATGCAGCCTCTGTTGACATCACTGTGTGTCGCTGACACAACATGCTTGCCCATGCCAATAATACAGAACTGTACAAGTCTAAAACTGCGGAACACATTGATAATGTAGTCATTCCAGTACCGACTTGTGTCCATGGTATGAAACAGTGAATCACCGGAAAAAAAACAACAACAGTTTAAATGAAATTAAAAGTGAAGCATTACAAATCCCGTGCAGTGAACTGTCGTTGTCTACATTTGTTCAGATCGATAGTGTTTATTCTGAGGTGAGAAGAAATAGTTCTCTCCGGTGCTATTGAACCAAAGAAGCGGTTATAACGTTACGTTTTCTTTTGTTCTATCCCGTGTAGACTTCTGAAACTCCGGCTGGCCTTCTATAAAAATATATTGGCAAAATGCAAATAGGTTTGAACTTCATGACCCAACTACTCTACCGATTACCAGAGAGAGAAAAATAGAGGAGGGGGGGGGGGGGGGGGGGGGGGGGGGGGGGCGGTACGTGGGGTAGATGGGTTTTGCAGTGATGATAGAATATGGACTAGCATGCTTTATCGTTCTTTTTTAAGGCACTGGAACGATATGTTAGTGCCGTCTCTTTAAACTGAAATTTAGGAGTGTTTATCGAGGTAGAAACAAGGACTCTACACTGACACAGACCTATTTCGTAGCCCTATAATTTTCTGTTATTATCACATTGTATGCCCCGTGCTTCATGCTGTCGTCGAATGGGTTTCAGGCTTTCCTGGAGGAAGTGGAAGCGCGGCGATGGGACTGGAAGATCAGATGCCAGTCAGATTTCCACAGAACTTTCATGGAAACCAGGAGAGGACGCCGGTCAGATTTCACATGAATCAGTCTATCCCGTTCCATGGACGAACTAAACTCTCTCTCTACCGCCAAATCAATTCGGAAATTCTCAAAACTTGCTGCTTCTTGGGCACTGTTACTTACTCAGTGTCTACAACACTCTAGCACAGCTGCCACCTTTCCATTGTGATTTCTCCGAAGCTGACCGGAGTGCAACCCCTCAGATCAGGTTTCCGGGGCCTCCAGGTAACAATGAAAGTAATGGTGCTGGTGTCTTTTATTTCGGCTGGCTGCCGCCGACCAACCTGGAGAGGTACGCACTTTTTGAAACGATGCTGACGTGTGGTATGATACTGCCTGGAAAGAAATATCTGGCGATCTACTGGTTAGAATTCAAGGACTTTGCTGCCCCTTTGACTTCTCCTCTCTTCGAGATGATCCAAGCGAAGCGGACATGCTGAGGATTATATCTCCTGGAACACTTGACGCGGCAGCTGGATGTTGTCCACAAAGAGAGGCTGAAGTCAGTGACTATCATGCAGAACGCCAGTCCCTGCTCAAGGTTAGTTGACAATCATGTGACCGAGAACTAGAATAGACTGTGGGAGAGAATTGCAATGCCAAGTTAGTAGACTGAACTAGAGTGGTAGAGGGAGAAGGGCTGGGTTGGTGGTGGAGTGAAAATGATTTGGCTGCACCAGTTGTAGCGGAAAAGTTGGCGACGCACAGGGGGGAAAAATTGCAATGTAATGGGGAAAAAAGGGTAAACAAAAAAGAAAAAGGGAAATGGTGTGATGCTGATTTGGCTTCACTGGCCAGAAACGTAAACAGAAAACCCAGTCAGTTGGCTGTAAACTTCTTTATCTATACGTAAAGAGAATACAAAGCGACGGGAAACAGTGCCTGAAAAGACCTGACAAAATATGGTAAGATATCATGGTAATTAGAATAAGAACAATACTAAGTAGTGCTAGAGATGGTTTCAAGAACAAACAAGTTTTGAACTCGCACTGAGACTCTCATTTGCACACTCCCGATCTCAGTCAGCTATATAAAAAAAAAACTGACATGAATTCATGTGCGAATTTCTCTGCAGGTGCGCTGAGAAATACACCAGGACACTGGGGACATCATTTGGTGAACGAGCGCCATGTCCATGTTGTCCTCGTCTTCTCGGCGTTCCATGGTGTGAGGCGTTTGTCATGTCTTCGTGACGGGCATCAACATAAGTTCATATATCAAGAGACAGACGAAGAGAACAGAGAAGGTCTACGGAAGCTACGGTGAGTGATTTTCTGTCTCTGTCTCTCTGTCTCCCTCTGTCTGTCTCTCTTATTAAAGGCTTCAGGTAACATGAATGACATACACAATCACATGTCAACCGACCCCTTCCCCTTTTCCCACATACATACCTCCAGCCCACCCCCACCCCCACAACCCTCCATCCCTCGTTTCTCGTCTCCTGCTCAAACAGAAGAATGGCTGGACTGGACAAGCCCTCTACCCTGATGAGTTGGGCATGAATGAGGAGGACAAGAGGTGTGCGGAGACTCTGGTGGCCCGGACAGACAGACGCCCCGGACTGGCTACATCTCCCCCACTCCCCCACATCGCCACACACCCTCCCCCCCCCCCCCCCCCCCACCCCGGGCGCAGATCATGGAGTGAATGAGGGATCAGTGACTTACCCACTTTATAATTCACTTCCAGCATAATATTGAACCTTATTTAACTGAAGAAGCCCCATTCGCTTTTCTTTTCTTTTTCGTCTTTCAGTCGGACAGGTATCACGGTACGGACAACTGGTTACGAGGACTGGAGAAGGTTGTGCACAGCTCTGCAAGTTCCATGGCCGTGGACACTTCAGTGTGAATACAACTACCGCAGCTCACCTCGTGGCCAGGAAGATGATCGTCTGAGAGGGGACCTGCAAGCAGTCTTACCTTGATTGTGTGGGTGTGGGTATGAGTGCGGGTGCGGGTGTATGCGTGTTGTGTGTGGGGGTGTGTGTGTGTTTTGTGTATGTGTGTGCGTGCATGTGTCTGGATATGCACGGGTGCCAGTGCATGTGTGTGTGTGTGTAAAGTTTCGGAAGAAAAGCGTAGATACACAAGCACAAGCATACCCACTTATAAATGACATAAGCTGGTGTACATATTTTATACACTCACGCACACACATATGCTCGCGCACGCACGCGCGCGCGCACACACGTACACACACACACACACACACACACACACACACACACACACACACACACACACACACACGAAACGTAATAACTTTAATCTATGAGATGTCTACAAAAACATTTTTGATATTCTGGTGCAGAATGTGCGTCGTTTATATATTTTTGTTTTCACTTTAAACGGTAAACCCGAGATTCTCTTCTAACTTCAATCAGATTTTATTTGTACAAAAAGACTCCTTTGGTGGTGCTGCTGCTTTTAAACAGTTGTGTTTACACATACCTAGGCAATTTCGTTTCGAAGATTTCATAACTTTTGCCACCAATGCATCATCACCTGTTAACTAGTCAGTTACACGCAGCATAATATTTACATGTCGTATGATGGAAGTCTGTTTGTTGTTTTTGTCAGGTCCATTTGACCTTTCCTCAGTTGATGTTATTTACATTGCGGTCGTGTTGACACGTATGTGTTTGTTTGACACATCTGTGATTGCATTTCATTTGATGCAGTTTAGATACTGAAGGAAAGGCAGCAAACTGAGTTACTTGTGAAATAAATTATGACGAGTTTAATCCTGCTGGAAGAGCATGTGCCAATTCAAGAAGAACTTTTTTTTTGAGCGGATGGGGTAAACTACGCAAAACAGACACACACACACACACACACACACACACACACACACACACACACACACACACACACACCACACACACACACACACACACACACACACACACACACACACACACACACACACACACACACACACACACACACACACACACACACACACACACACACACACACACAGGCCCTACATAATCGTTCGTTCTATGCACGTACGATGGCCCGAAAAGCATGAAGTCAAACAAAACATTAGCTCTGTGTATTTTTGTTTCACTCCCTGCGCCTCTTTTTTGCCTGATGAACGAATGAGTCAATTCGTTCTTCTCTGAGTGTTCAAAGGCTAAATCCATGGCATGATTTCTTGTACATTCGAAATAAAGGGGGAAAAAATCACATTTCAAGCATGATTGGCCAGTTCATCTTTCAATGTTCCTGAAAGCATGTTTAATCTGCCACTGCCTGCCCTAAGCATTGCATGTTTGTTAACCCCATCGATATGATTCTTTACAGCTGCTGGTTGTTCCCCATATGCTCGTCCCGATGACTTAAGCCCATGTCCTCATAGGCCCTGCTTCACGGTAGATAACACTTTGTCCATGTCTTCTAATGACTAAGGCGCTCTTAGGAAAATAGAGAACAAGACTGACGAACGTTTGTATCTCTTTTAATTTTCTTGAAGAGTGCCGGTTTTAATTAATGAAAACCATCATGGGTTTGTTGTTCTTGGTGATTTTGAACACTGAACATAAGATGGAACATTGTTCACTATGTTATGATCAGGTTCTTGTTTCACATCACTAAGACTGATTTATCTGCATGGCCAGCAACATCGCACCACAGACAGTTTCTGAGCTAAGCTGCAAAACGGAAAAACAACTTCATCAAATTCTGCTATTTTCATGTTTGTAAACTGGAGCACAAGATGACATTTTAAATCATTCATAAAACAGTTGCCGTATGCACGCAAAATAGAACATTCCCAGATATCACTGCTGACGTTAGCTAATCAAGGGAACCCACTCGTATATTTTGTGAAAACATGCTTGGTTTGCCCGTGAGCAATCACCTTGTTCAGTATTACCAACTGCTTCATATTTGATTTTCTCCCTCTGTTTCTTTATTGATTTATTTATTACTTGAAAATCTAACACAAACAAATATTCCCATGAAGCCAATACATTAATCTCAGATTGGTACTATTATATTTAGCTTGTGTTTATAGTCGTGTGGCAAGTAGCAGGCCTATTGATTAGTAGGAAACTGCAACTCCTTTTCTTAGTTTATCTATTTTCATCCCTAAGATGAAAACCACAAAAGCAGCAGCA
>JADBJO010009671.1:67500-80960 GCA_016801955.1 Conus betulinus
ATGAAGTACAATAATGAGACCGGAGTCTGATGGAAACAAGGGCTAAAACTCTTTGGCCAGACTCAGGTAAGATTTCGTAAACTGATTTATATACTATCATTATCACAGTGTATACACTGTGCATCCTAATTTGTTCGAACTGTGTTAGGCTTTTCGCGGAGGCAGTCGAAGCAGGGCTTTGAGATGGAGACATCAGATGCCGGGTAGATTTCAGCATGACTTTCACAGAAATCAGGAATGGCCGCTGGACAGACCTACCATGAACCAATACATGCCACACCATGGGCCAACTGATTTCTATCCACCACCGGCACATTTCCAGAATCCTGAAGGCTTCCGTAATGACTGGGACAGTTACAGCGGTTATTCTAATAACATGCCATTCCCGCCACCACCTTTTGAGGACAGGTACCATTCTCATAACTTTGAAGACCAGACAAGGTTTCGGATCCCTCCAGCCAACATTGGAAGCAGGGATGCCTGCGCTCCGACATCCACTTGGCATCCGCCGACCAACCAGGAGAGATACACGCTCTTTGAAACGATGCTGATGTGTGGTATAAAAATGCCTGGAAAGAAGACGTATCTGGCGATCTACTGGCTAGAATTCAGCGATCTCAATGCCCCTCTGACTCTCCTCTCTTCTTCGAGAATGATCCGAGCGGACATGCTGAGGAGCATCTCGTGGAACACTTGACACGGCAGCTGGATGTCGTCCAGAGAGAGAGGCTGAAGTCAGTGATCATCATGCAGAACGCCAGTCCCTGCTCAAGGTTAGTTTATGTTTATAACTGTTTGAAAAATCCAGTCGACCGTCTAGTAACCAACCAAAGAATGCACACAGGCAGCTGCCTAACAGCCAACTAACCTTTTAGTCAACCGAAAGATATGCCAGGCGATAAACTATTCAGCCACGGGCCGACTAGTCAGGCGACTAAAACAAATACACACACGCGCGCAAGCACGCATGCCCCCCCCCCCCCCCCCCCCCCCCGTCACATACACACACACACGCTGGCGCGCACCCCCCCCCCCCCCCCCCCCCCCACACACACACACACACACACACACACATACCCCCCCGCCCCCACCCCCCGAACACACACGCGCGCGTGTGCGCATGCTGACAAACACACACACACACACACACACACACACACACGCGCGCGCGCGCGCGCACACACACACACACACACACACACACACACACACACACACACACACACGCACGCACGCACGCACGCGCACACACCACACTCACACTCACACACACACACACACACACACACACACACACACACGTGCGCGCGCGCGCACACACACGCACGCACACACACACACACACACACACACACACACACACACACACACACACACACACACACACACACCAGGTGTGGCGAAATATTTGTGTTGACTGTCTATGGTGCATTGTCACAAGAAACGAAGTCACATACCCGGACTCGCACCCTATGCAGGGGAGAGTCATCTAATTGTCTGGAGGAAAGTGGGGGACTGAGTGGGCGGGAAGGGAGGGATCGTGGAGAGGGGCGGGGGGGGGGGGGGGGGATATCTTATGTCTACTGTGGTAAAAGTTAGTTTTGTGAGAGTGTTGGTGGGGTTAGACAGATAGATAAATAGACAGACAGAGAGCGATAGAGAGATAGATAGACAGACAGACAGATAGACAGACAGGCAGATAGGGGCAGACAGACAGACAAGCACACACAGACACCCTGACACACAGAAAAGAGACGAAGAGAGCAAGAGACAGACAGATAGACTGACACACAGGGAACGGATGAGACAGGCAGAGAGACACAAAGAGAGGCAGCAAGACAAAGAGAAAGAAAAACAGATAAACGGACAGAGAGAGAGAGAGAGAGAGAGAGAGAGAGAGAGAGAGAGAGAGAGAGAGAGAGAGGAGAGAGAGAGAGAACATACAATTTTTCATAAGGCATGAAAATGCGTAGAAGGTATTTAACAAAGTGACATGGAGTTTGGAGGGGGAAAAAGAGAGAGAGAGAGAAGAAAAGCAAGAGAGAGAGAGAGACAGACAGGCAGACAGAGACAGAGACAGAAAGACACAGAGAGAGACAGAACTGGAGAGAATCATGAATACATAAAACGGAAACCTCTCATAGAAAAGATCATGTTAAAGACAAACACATTAATTATAATTATGTGCAATATAACACACGAAGAGCTGACTGAAAATAATGAAACAATTCATATCATATTATGAGCAAAATCATGATGAGACAAGGAGAACATGTACTTTAAGGCGCTTGTGTAGAAGAGAGAGAGAGAGAGAGAGAGAGAGAGAGAGAGAGAGAGAGAGAGAGAGAGAATCAGACTAGAGAGAGAGAGAGAGAGAGACACTTGACACTTGACACTTGACGCGCGTTAACGCCGCGCCATTGATTGTGGGGCCAAAGGTCCATTCACAAAGAGTTTCGCAGCGTCAGTTTCAATTTTATAGAACAAAATAAACCACATTCTACAAACGCAAGACAAAATATAATAATAATATTATTCTATTAACTTCAGTGTCAACCATCTATCAGTTTAATCAAAGCATCTGTTCATTTCGACCAAACTAATATGTCAACATTTAATTTTGTATATATACACATACATGATCTGATTTGGATTTCTCTGCCATCTTGAAACAGGTTAGTACATTTCCTATTTTTTCTGTTTGCTCGTGTGATGTTACTTAATATTTGTTGTTACGTTCCACATTGGACTTACTCGTCTTCTTTATTATGTAGTAAGTTACGTTAGGACAGACAGGATTTTACCTCTACTATCATCGACAGCAAGTGAAACTTCCATGAAAGTTGTTTCAACCTCAAAACAATAATCGGGTTCATTTTTGCGTGGTGATAATATTTCTACTTGGGACGGAGTCCCTTCGAGCGAGCGTAGAACTGTAGTGGGTCAAACTACATCTGTGTGGTTGAAGCGAGCCACTCACTACACGAGAGCGGCACACCGTCGCTCGTCTCGCGAAAGAAGACGCAGCGGGCCACGCAGAAAAGACCTTGACCTTTGTTAATCTCTAAACTTAGCTATTGACCCAGATTCTCAACAAAAAACAAACAAAAACAAACAAAACTCTTCTCTACATACAAGCGTCACAATAAGTATGTATATTTAACTGCAATATGATGATGAACACACAGGGTTTGTACTAAATAATATCACTCTACGCGAAACTGGTCAACTCTCATTTTTGTTCACCTCTAATACTTATCAAACTTGTACATAATAACACACAGTATCCAATTTGCAGCACATTCAATCTAATCCTGTTTTATTTCATTTTTGTTCCTTTCCATCTCCTCTCTACATCTTATACGTGTTATTTATTAAATTTTCTATTCATTTTATACAAAAATAAACAAACAAACAAACAAAAATCCTTTCTATCTTTCCCTCCTTTCTAATTTCCATTATGTTTAACAAGTCAGTTTAACCTGTAGGCCACATTGCCAGCCCTTGAGCTTTAATCCTTATAACTGACTTTCTCTGAATTTGAGAGCATAAAAGATGTACATTGCTACATCCCGCATGATCTCTGTATTTTTTGTTTTGTAGTATATTATCTAAAGAGAGAGAGAGAGAGAGAGAGACGCATAAGCGAAAGGAGTGCTGGGAAGGGCGATACTGAGAGGGAGAGAGGGAGAAAGAGGCGAGAGTGGGTGCGGGAAAGAGTATTTTTAGAACAATCTAACGATCAAAAAACACCAAGGAGATGTAAGACAATCGATTTTGAAGCACCAGAAAAAAAAAAAAAAAGAAAAGAAAACACAAATGGAGGTGTGTGGGGGGGGGGGGGGGGGGGGGGGATGCATAATGATAGCCACGGGGGGGGGGGGGGGGGGGGGGGGGGGGGGGGGGGGGGGGGGGGGGTCGTATTATATCAAGTCATTCCAGGAGAACCATGAGAGAGAGAGAGAGAGACAGACAGACAGACAGACAGACAGACAGAGAGGGACAGAGAGAGACAGACAGAGAGAGAGAGAGAGAGTCGCGTGAGAATAAAAGCATAACGACATAATGACAAGAGGGCAGCAGGTAGTAGGACACACACACACACACACACACACACACACACACACACACACACACACACACACACACACACACACACGTACTCACATAAAACATACTTGCTAACAGAACATGTGCATTTTCAAATACAAAACACTTTCTAAATAGACAGGTTCATATATAGGGCAAAGAGGGTGGTGGTGGTTGGGTGGTGGATTTATGGCGGAGCATGTAAATACTGGCACATAAGATCGTTGAATAATGGTGTTTGAAGGTTGATATGCATTGGTGTTGCTTGGGTTGATTCAGGGAGCGAGTTCCATTGACAGGAACCTGAATATGTTAAAGTGGATTTGAATAAATCAATTCTAGGAACAGGGACATGAAGTTGGGTAGAGTCCTTGAGGAATTCATCGAGAATCTGTGAACTAATGTGGTGGGTGCCTTCCCAAACACAATCCTGTGCATCATGATCCCTTTGTTGTATTCTAATCTCAAACTTAAGGGGAGAACCTGAATCGTTTTATAGTCCAAGTCCAGAAGACTGCTGGTTTTTTAGGAGGACTAATTTGAGTGCTCGCTTGTGTAGGCTTACTAATGGCTTGAGGGTGTTAGCGCTAGCAGAGTCCCATAGAGTAGATCCATAGTCTATGTGTAATTGAATATGAGACTGGAAAAGAGCTTGCGTGAATGCAGGTCGGGGAAGCGTTTGATTGTGGAGAGTTGATAAACTTCTTTCTGTGAACTTTTTTTGCACAGGTGAAGAAGCGACATGTGATTTAGTTCATCCATTGTACGAGGTCATTCGCACTTTCTTGTAAAGTTTGTGCAAGAACAGTAACATCAGAATGATTTGTGTGTTATTGTTGTTCATCAGCAGAGGTTCACATGTGGATGTGATATGGAGAGGTAGATCATTGATGTAAATGGTGAACTGTAAGGGACCCCAGGATAGAGCCTTGTAGGACGCCATAGGAACGTTTTTGAAATGAAGAGAAAGTTGTATTGATTTCACACATTGTTGCCTATTTTGCGAGAATGATGAAAAAGCGTAAGAGTTTTATTGATAAGCCAAACAATGTTCAATATTTAAGAAGAAGTGGTGTATGGTCTATTCACATCGTAAGAGGTTTTGAAAAATCGATGAATAGGACCACCACAGTATCTAATTTGCTAATGTTTTAGCCAGTCATACAAGAACTAAGGTTATTGGTGCTATGTGGCATCATGTTACATATTTTTGTGTTTGAAAACCACCACAACTGTCTTGGATTGAATGCTAGTGGTTGTTAGTATTAACTAAGTTGATTGGGTAATGCATGTTTGGTCATGTGTTTGAAAACCAAACTGTTTGGATGAATACAGGAGGTATGTATAAGGTGGTTGTAGATGCGTGTTTGGTCTGTGTTTTTTTCCAAAGGCTTTGAAATAGGAGGTGCTGAGGATTGTCTTTTGTAGGGTCTCCGTCCTTTGCCTTGTGGATAGGTTTTGCTTGGTTGTGGCTTTTTGAAACTATCGGGAATCGGGAGGAATGCCGTTTTTGTCTATGCACAAATTGAAGATGTTATGTTAATGTATCTGTAATTGCTGGAGCTGATAGTTTGAGGATTTTTCCCGTCTAGGCCATCCCACCCCGCAGGTACCTGACTGTTTTAGGTGCGTTAGGTAGTGATAAACTTCAAAGACTGTTATTGGTTGAATATAAAAGTTCAGACGTGATGTTTTTAATTTGGGCAATATTGTTTTCAGTTTTGAAGATGTTTGATTTGGAAGAATCTGTCGCGAAAAATTTTACTAGCTATAGTGAAAAAGTAGGGGTGTTTAGGCAGCGGTTCGACAGATTGTCTTTTAATTACAGTTGATTTTGAAGAAGATTGATTGTTTGTAAGCTCGTTAATAGCTCTCCATACCAATTTTGGGTTCTGGTTTGATGATATTAGTTCTCGATAATATTTCGTTTTTTTCCCTGCGCTTCTGTGAATTTATTGCATTTCTCAGTTTTCTAGATTCCTCTTTCATAGCCATGTTGTTTAAGCAGATCTCTAAGGTAACCCTGCCTCCTGTAACTCTTAGTGTACCATGCCGGTTTAGGATGATGCCGTACTTAATCGTTTTTAGAGGGGCGTGTTTATCAATATATTCTGTAAATGTTTTGATCCAAAATTCAACAGCAAGATCTGGATCAGTTTATGACGAAAACTGAAGAGAGATTTGAGTTAAGCAAGTTATGCAGAAAGTCTTGGTTGTTAAAGTTTGTAAAGCAACGGTAGGTTATTGTCTTGTGTCCCGTTGGGGAATTTTTTACCCCTTTTTTGGACCATGTGACACAAATTGGGTAATGGTTACTACATTTAGAACAGGGACGCAGGCTTTCTGCTGTGTTAGTATTATCTGAAACATAAACATGGTCAATAAGCGTCTTCGAGTTTGGGGGCGACTCTCGTTGGAGATTCGATGAGTTGATGTAGATTGAATAGATTGAATGCTTGCGTCCATTGGTTTTGCACTTTTAGAAGGTCTATGTTAAAGTCTCCAAGTAAAATGATTTCCTTGGATTCTACCGAGACTGCATCCATCATCATAATAAATTTGTCGACCCAGTTTACTCTTTGAGATGGGTTCCTGTAGCAGAATTCAACCAAAATGGAAGGGTTTCTTTTCAGCTTAAACTTCTATCCAGACACATTCTACACTGTTACTTTCCAGGTGTAGAAGTCGTTTGAAGCTAAGGGTTTCACTGATGTAGATAAAGAAGACCCGTTTCTTTCGCTTGTGTAGGATCTTTCCGGATTGTGTTATATCCTAGAATTGTTACATCATTGTCGCTAATGTGTGCAGTTAATCTTGATTCAGAGAGTCCTAAAATATGAAAGGGTTTACCATGATTCCAAATCAGTGTTGATATATCTGATGTGTTTGTTGACTGCATGTTGGATATTAAGGTGACAGATTCGAAGTCCTTCTTTGCATGGCCATGCAGACTGGTTCTTGTTCATTTCTAGTTGTGTATTGATTTGATGATAATAGGAGACGACGATTTTGCACGTTAACTGTCGTTAAGATTTGTATAGTCAAGAGAACACAATAAAAGCACAATAAAAGAGAAGGAAATGGGGCTGGTTTACACACCGTAACAACTTTAGGAAACTAGAAGCGAATGAGAAGACAAGAAAATCTTCACAGTATATGTCCGTAAGCTCCACGGTCAGATGGTATACTTATGGAAACACTTTTTCTGAAATGAAAAGATACACGCAAAGGAACTACTTCTAAAGCAAAAGTACGATTAAGGGGACAGAAGAAGATGTAAAAAAAAGTAAAATGAAACTTAAGACAAAAAGCAAAGAACCAACAACTCAAAATGAAAACAAGTGGGAAAAAAAGCCACTCACACACAAATACACAAGTCACGTAGCCGTACTTGTTAAGTTCTACGAGTTGGCAATGCACAAATTAGAACTCGCTCGCAGTAAATAGTAGTTATTGCAGAAGTCTCCTGCTGCAGAGGCTTTTGTTCAGTCTCTTTTTTTATTTTTTTATAAGGAACTGCTTTTCTCTTTGTTTTACTTAAAATACAAACACAAATGTGTCCATATTGTACACACAAAACAGAACAATTTTCAATGCAAAATGATAATGAAATGAGAAACAAAGCAAAAGTTAAAGTTGCAAATAATTGTGCATCAACAACATATACAAAAAAAGGTAAACAATGTTCAAAGGAAAAGAACAATGAGTATTAGTCTATGATAATGACTCGTATGATAATGACTCGTATAGTCACTCAATACGGGCACGCGTCACACTCCCAGTGTCAAACACATTTTGCTGTCTTTTTAAACACTGAGTGTGGTAGCACTTGGATGACGACGCACCAGTTTTTTGTTTGTCTACAACACCCCCAATGTCAGCACATTTTGCTCTGTCTTTTTAAAACACTGAGTGGCAGCACTTCGATATCGACGCACCAGTTTTTTGTTTGTCCAGAACAGAACAGAACACCACAAAACGCACTTCTAATAACTCGTATAATAGTATGCATACATCTGACAGGCATCCGACAGACTGCAGCAGGCCAGACAAGGGAAACGAACAAAACAAAATACAAACATAGGTTTACATATAAACACTCATGCGCGCGCGTGCGCGCGCGCACGCATACACTCACACACACACATAGCACGCACGCACGCACGCACACACACACACACACACACACACACACACACACACACACACACACACACACACACACACACACACAACACACACACATGTAGAAAAACTTTTAGATATGCGCTCATAAAAAATTAGATATGCGCATACATACATAGCACATGGATGATGAAAATTAATAAGCATATCGCACTACATACCTATGTGATATGAAGTGGATATAAACATATGCAGAGACGGTGATGAAGCAATGATATACGAATATAAGGATGCATACAGGCGACATGTCAATTTAATTCAATGAGGACATGGGGAGAGATGCGCTAGCTGGTTGGTGTTGCTGTGACAGGAACTGAGCGGTCATTGTGTTCAGCAACTGAACAGCAAATGGATGTAGAGGGCTGGGGGGGTTGTACTGGCTGCTGTGGGATGTGTGTGATGGTGGGGGGTTGGAAGTGTAATGTGTTGGGTGGTGGTGCAGGAGTGTTGTGTTGGGAAGTGTAAGGTGGGCATTGTCTTGAGTTGGTGGATTGTATGGGGTATTAGAGGGTGGTAGTTGTGCTGTGCTGGGAAATTGTAGCCAAGATGGGTTGTGAGGTTGCAGCTGAGATGTGTTTGGAGATGGGGTGTGTTGGTTGCTGCTAGTGTGTGGTTTGGACATGGAAGGGGGTGTGATGTGCTATGTGGGTGGAGGGTGCAGGTCACGTTTCTGTACTCTTTACATTGCTGTTTGTCATTTCTATCCACTGGGGAAGAAAAAGAATATAATGTGGAATATATGTGGTGGGGGATTGTAGGAGGGGTTGCTTTGTAGGGTGTTGATGCCGACCTAGTATATTATACACACTGCGAGAGTTGGGATTTTGGGGAGTGTTCGCTGGGAAATCAGTTTCATAGTTATAACTAGTAGACTGTTAGTGGTCACTGGGGCGTCTTGTGTTGCAAGACGTCCCTTCTTGCTCTTTGTGTGGTGGGTCTGATGTAGTTGGAGGGTTGGGTCTTGTAGTTAGTGGGACAAATGTTGGAGGCAAGGACTTTGCAGCCATTGACGGCAGGAAAGGCGAAGATTGGCCGTGGATCGTGACGCCATGTCCCTTAAGGGGGGGTTGACCAAGGGGAGGAAGAATGGAGGAGGTCTGCAAGTGAAGCACTGGGGAACGCTTGCCTGAGTATAGGGTGGATTAACTCAGCCCAGTCTGCTACAGGCACTGGCCTTTTCGTCACCAGCTGTTGATCCCCACATGGAAAGTGACCGTTGGATGTGGGGGTGATGGGGGCAGTGATTTCAGCCATTGACACAGCTGATGGACTGTCAGGTCAGGCACTGACAGACTTTTCACCCTGTAGCGCTCTGTTGACATTGCTGTTCCTCATCGGTCCCCTGGTAACACAGAGTCTCTCTCTCTCTTCTCTCTGCTCTCTCCTCTCTCTCTCTCTCTCTCTCGCCTCTCTCTCTCTCTCTACATCACCCACACACAACACACACACAAACACACAATCTCTCTCTCTCTCTCTCTCGCTCTCTCTCTCTCTCTCTCTCTCTCTCTCTCTCTCCCAATTTCCGAGCTTCTTCTTCTTTAGTTTGTTATTTTCGTTTATTGTTGTTGTTGCTGTTGTTGTTCTTCTTCTTGGTGATGTTTGTTTTGTAATCTGATGATGATTGGCAGTGATGCTGTGAACGGTGTTCAGTGTAGACACTAACTGTGTACTTGCGGTGCCTACTTGTCCTTATGGCCTTTGTAGAGTATTTTGAGCGGCACCACTAGCTTACAATTATCAGACGTTCACTTTGCTGCTTTTTTTTTTCTTCTGCCAGGGAAGTGTGTGTGTGTGTGTGTGTGTGTGTGTGTGTGTGTGTGTTGTGTGTGTGTGTGTGTGTGTGGTGTGTGTGCGTGTGGTGTTTGATATACAAAATACAGCGAAATAGCCGGCGTTCTCAACATGGGAAACGCTGTTGCGTTTGTCGTTATTTTGTTTGTATGTTGTTTTGATTTTTCAGGGCAAGAATGTTTTCTCTGCTCTGTGTGTGGTTGCACATCCCCCACAACAACCTGTGTTGTAATCACACGGAAGCCAAAACAAACAGTGTATTTCCTAAGGGACTGACGCTGGCTTCTCAATGTTGTTAGAAGGAATGATTGGTGCACACGTAAATGCCGACCAGGTATTGATGTCCGCTGCGGGGTTTAGTCCAAAGCTTGGGCAGATCATGTGATGCTTTTGAAGGTTTTTGATTGTTATATTATTTTTGTGTTATCTACTATTTGATCACCATCGTCTTCCGTGCGTTTGACTTTCCTATTTGGCTGAGACGTTTGTCTGTCGCCCCATGACAATAATCGACACAAGTTCATAGCCAAGGTATGTTTTCACAAACGAAGTCTAGTAAGTCCAGAGAAGCGTTGTCATAAATTCGGTGAGGAAGTGTTTTCTCTTCTCTCTCTCTCTCTCTTCTCTCCTTCTCTCTTGCTATGTTCTTGTCTCGTTTCTCTCTTATTATGGGTCGATCATTATCTTAACCAAAACACTGTATTACACATTATTTAATGTGTTCAATATACTGTTGACTAAATTTCACCTGTAAAAGACAACCTGCACTGTTTTGCATAGTATTTATTATTATGGTATAAAGTTCTAAATGACCGTCCCCCTCAGGTTCAGTTAAGTGTTGACTGTGAGGCTAATATTGAACTGTCTCCATATTAGTTACTTTAATAATTTAAAGTTTGAACTGCAATGGAGTGTGATAATACATATTTCAAAAGAAGTTATGTCCTCTGTACTATAGAAAATAGCCTTCTCAGTCCTTCATCAGAGGGAGCCTCGCTCGCTATATTCTGAACAATTTCGATTTGCATGTCAATCTCTGCCTGTCTTTCCCCTGTCTCGGTCTCTATCCTTCTGTCTGTCTGTCTGTCTGTCTCTCTATTCTCTATGCTTTTGTGTTTCGCGAGGGAAAAACAAACAAAAAAAAATAAAAAAAAAAAAGCGGAAACAAACAACCCACAAACGAGTGGAATATAGACTCCTACAGTCGGATTTTGTCTCTACACCACGTATTCCCTCTTCACTCCTCATTTGCCCAACCTCAACTCCCCCCCCCCCACCCCCCCCCCCACCACCCGTTCTAATCTACGGCACTAAACCCCCTTATCAAATCATTGCCATCCTCTCCAAATGAAGAACAATGAATGGGCCAAACCCAAACTGGACCTGGGCAAGCCTCCCCCCCTTTTGGAATTGCACCCTTCAACTTAAGAAAGATTGTTGAGACCCTTGGCAGCCCAGATAAGCTCCTAACAATCTCTGCAGGCGTTGTGGCGCCCGTACTTTGTGGCTAAGTGCGATGATTGAGACCCTCTTCGTAATTCCATCATCTTCATTTTGTATCATTGAGATTGCACCTTATTTAACTTCTACGCAGTGCTGGTCTACCCAAGTTAGCTGAATCTTGTTTCGATTTCGGTCAGAAACGACTAATTTAGTTGTAGTGTTTCCTTGATAGATCTTTCATATCATTGATATTTTGCACCTTACGTCATACGGACAAGGCGGGAATTGCTTTTCGTTCCACAGACGGTTACTATATTGTACAAGTTACATTAAATCACATCATTGATCCTTTTGCCCTTAACTTATTCATTCTGCATTCCGTCATGTCGTGACAGTTATCACGGTTTTACCGGGACAACTGGTTTCGAGGACCTGAGGAGGTTGTGCAGCATGCTCTGCAAGTCCATGTTGGCCGAGGGAAACGTCAGTCTGCAAGACCAACTACGCCAGTCACTTCGTGGCAGGGAAGATGATTCGCCTGAGAGGGGGACCTGCAGGACAATATTACCCTAAGTTCTGTTAGTTCAGGTTTGGAAGGGAAGAAAAGAGTGGTCTACACTTAAGCTTCAAAATAATCCGCGTTCGTGACGCGATAGGCCTCCAAAAGTTAACTGTTCGGGTAATGGCATTCACAAAACACACACACACACCACACACACACCCACACACAAACACCACACACACACAACACACAAATACGCACCGCACGCACGCACGCATAAGAACGCACGCACGAGCCACAACACACACACCACACACCACACACAACACACCACACACAACATATACACACACACAAAGGGTGGGGGGGTTAGTTTCCGCCGAGGACATTGACGAACAAAGTACACAAGACACGATGCATTTCGACCTCTTGGGTCTTCTTCAAGTGAAAACAAAATACGTAACATTTAACATTTTAGGACAGTACAAACAAAGAACGAAGAGCGACTTATCTGATGTCCTCACACAATCACATACGCATCACCACAATATACACACTCGCGAGCTTCATCCAACCCTGCCGCCCCAGTGACAGGCGCTCGGAACGATTCCCCAGCGGCACTGTAAAAGTGGAAAGCCTAGCCTGGCCACACACCAATGGGTGCAGAACTTTATGACCACATAGAGGAACCCTTCACGACACTGCGCAAATCATTACGCCGAAGGGTGAATGGCGAAGAAGACCCGCCTATGGTTTGTACTGATCTAACATGATCAGCATACCAACAGTGACGGATTAATGGGGATTTTTTTTTTTTTTTGTTTTTTTTTTTTTTTTTAATAAATATCCTACACAGAAGATATACAATACATACATATACACACTTATACAGAGGAACACATACATACATGCTATAATATATATACTAATATATTATATATATATATATATATACACCCTATATATCATATATAACAACAAACAACACATACATCCCCCCCACACCCCACACACACATATATCTATATAGATCGAAGATATATAAGGATGAATATAATAATTCTATACACACACACCACACACATAAACTACATATAATCTATATACACACAGATCTCTATCTCCGATTCAAAATTGAACAATCCTACTAGCATATCCTTACCGATTTACATCCCCCACAGCGATATGATTGTACCTGTCACCACCCCCCCGACCCTACTTTAATATTTCTCTACCTATCTATATATTATTTACGTCTATCCTACTCACGTTATTGACTTTGTATATGGGATGAGATTTATATACACACCAGATAGATCCTTAGACATACCACAACACTATGCATTTGTATAACATCCATTTTACGCACTCAATGACACAAGATCTGCAATACTATCACTATTCGTACCTATCACCACTCCTGTCTCATAAATGGAATACTTGACGAGAA
>JADBJO010009671.1:82173-119497 GCA_016801955.1 Conus betulinus
CCACCTCTGTAGACTGTCATGCCCTGCACACTGGCCACCTCTGTAGACTGTCATGCCCTACACACACTGGCCACCTCTGTAGACTGTCATGCCCAAAACACACTGGCCACCTCTGTAGACTGTCATGCCCTACACACTGGCCACCTCTGTAGACTGTCATGCCCAGCACAGTGGCCACCTCTGTAGACTGTCATGCCCTGCACAGTGGCCACCTCTGTAGACTGCCTTGCCTTCCAAACTGGCCACCTCTGTAGACTGTCATGCCCAAACACACTGGCCACCTCTGTAGTAATTGTCATGCCCAACACATTGGCCACCTGTGTAGACTGTCATGCCCTGCACACTGGCCACCTCTGTAGACTGTCATGCCCAACACACTGGCCACCTCTATAGACTGTCATGCCCTGCACACTGGCCACCTCTGTAGACTGTCATGTCCTACACACTGGCCACCTCTGTAGACTGTCATGCCCAACACACTGGCCACCTCTGTAGACTGTCATGCCCTACACACTGGCCACCCTCTGTAGACTGTCATGCCAAACACACTGGCCACCTCTGTAGACTGTCATGCCCTACACACTGGCCACCCTCTGTAGACTGTCTTGCCCTACACACTGGCCACCTCTGTAGACTGTCATGCCAAACAACACACTGGCCACCTCTGTAGACTGTCATGCCCAACACACTGGCCACCTCTGTAGACTGTCATGCCCTGCACACTGGCCACCTCTGTAGACTGTCATGCCCTGCACACTGGCCACCTCTGTAGACTGTTTTGCCCAACACACTGGCGACCTGTGTAGACTGTCATGCCCTACACACTGGCCACCTCTGTAGACTATCATGCCCTGCACAGTGGTCACCTCTGTAGACTGTCATGCCCTGCACAGTGGCCCCCTGTGTAGACTGTCACATGCCCAACACACTGGCCACCTGTGTAGACTGTCATGCCCCTGCACAGTGGCCACCTCTGTAGACTGTCACGCCCAACACACTGGCCACATCTGTAGACTGTCATGCCCTGCACAGTGGCCACCCGTGTAGACTGTCTTGCCCTGCACACTGGCCACCTATGTAGACTGTCATGCCCTGTACACTGGCCACCTGTGAAGACTGTCATGCCCTGCACACTGGCCACCTGTGTGGACTGTCATGCCCTGCACAGGGCCACCTCTGTAGACTGTCATGCCCAACACTCTGGCCACCTCTGTGTAGACTGTCATGCCCTGCACACTGGCCACCTGTGTAGACTGTCATGCCCTGCACACTGGCCACCTCTGTAGACCATCATGCCCAACAAACTGGCCACCTCTGTAGACTGTCATGCCCCAACACACTGGCCACCTGTGTAGACTGTCATGCCCTGCACAATGGCCACCTGTGTAGACTGTCATGCCCTGCACACTGGCCACCTGAGTAGACTGTCATGCCCTGCACACTGGCCGCCTGTGTAGACTGTCATGCCCAACACACTGGCCACCTCTGTAGACTGTCATACCAAACACACTGGCCACCTCTGTAGACTGTCATGCCCTACGCACTGGCCACCGCTGTAGACTGTCATGCCCACTGGCTACCTCTGTAGAATGTCATGCTCAACACACTGGCCACCTCTGTAGACTGTCATGCCCTGCACACTGGCCACCTCTGTAGACTGTCATGCCCAACACACACTGGCCACCTGTGTTGACTGTCATGCCCCCAACACACTGGCCACCTGTGTAGACTGTCATGCCCTGCACAGTGGCCACCTGTTATGCCCTACACACTAGCCATCTCTGTAGACTGTCATGCCCTATGCACTGGCCATCTCTGCAGACTGTCATGCCCTACACAATGGCCACCTCTGTAGACTGTCATGCCCAGCACAGTGGCCACCTCTGTAGACTGTCTTGCCCTACACACTGGTCACCTCTGTAGACTGTCATGCCCTACACACTGGCCACCTCTGTAGACTGTCATATCCTGCACACTGGCCACCTCTGTAGACTGTCTTGCCCAACACAATGGCCACCTCTGTAGACTGTCATGCCCTGCACACTGGCCACCTCTGTAGACTATCATGCCCTGCACAGTGGCCACCTCTGTAGACTGTCATGCCCTGCACAGTGGCCACCTCTGTAGACTGTCATGTCCTGCACACTGGCCACCCTCTGTAGACTATCATGCCCTGCACAGTGGCCACCTCTGTAGGCTGTCATGCCCAACACACTGGCCATCTGTGTAGACTGTCATGCCCTACACACTGGCCACCTCTGTAGACTGTCACACCCAACACACTGGCCACATCTGTAGACTGTCATGCCCTGCACAGTGGCCACCTGTGTAGACTGTCTTGCCCAACACACTGGCCACCTATGTAGACTGTCATGCCCTGCACACTGGCCACTTATGTAGACTGTCATGCCCTGCACAGTGGCACCTGTGTAGACTGTCATGCCCTGCACACTGGCCACCTATGTAGACTATCATGCCCAACACTCTGGCCACCTCTGTAGACTATCATGCCCTGCACACTGGCCACCTGTGTAGACTGTCATACCCTGCACACTGGCCATCTGTGTAGACTGTCATGCCCAACACCACTGGCCACCTCTGTAGACTGTCATGCCCAATACACTGGCCACCTCTGTAGACTGTCATGCCCTGCAAACGGCCACCTCTGTAGACTGTCATGACAAACACACTGGCACCTGAGTAGACTGTCATGCCCAACACACTGGCCACCTGTGTAGACTGTCATGCCCTGCACAATGGCCACCTGTGCAGACTGTCATGCCCAACACACTGGCTACCTGAGTAGACTGTCATGCCCTGCACAGTGGCCACCTGTGTAAACTGTCATGCCCAACACACTGGCCACCTCTGTAGACTGTCATGCCAAACACACTGGCCACCTCTGTAGACTGTCATGCCCTACGCACTGGCCACCGCTGTAGACTGTCATGCCCACTGGCCACCTCTGTAGACTGTCATGCTCAACACACTGGCCACCTCTGTAGACTATCATGCCCTGCACACTGGCCACCTCTGTAGACTGTCATGCCCAACACACTGGCCACCTGTGTTGACTGTCATGCCCAACACACTGGCCATCTGTGTAGACTGTCAAGCCCTGCACAGTGGCCACCTGTCATTCCCTACACACTAGCCATCTCTGTAGACTGTCATGCCCTATGCACTGCCCATCTCTGCAGACTGTCATGCCCTACACACTGGCCACCTTTCATGCCCTACGCACTGGCCATCTCTGTAGACTGTCATGCCCTACGCACTGGCCACCTCTGTAGACTGTGTCTTGTCCTACACACTGGCCACCTCTGTAGACTGTCATGCCCTACACACTGGCCACCTCTGTAGACTGTCATGCCCTACACACTGGCCATCACTGTAGACTGTCATGCCCTACACACCTGGCCACCTCTGTAGAGAGACTCTCATGCCCTACAAACTGGGGCAGAAAGGATCCATGTTTTACTCTGTGCCAAACCATGTTTTACTCTGTGCCCAACCATGTTTTACTCTGTGCCCAACCATGTTTTACTCTGTGCCAAACGATGACTGGGAAGGTGGCACAGCAAACAGCTGGAGGTAATTAGCGCTGACAACAGCTTAGATAAACCCCATGTTTTGGTGTAAACAGCAACATCTGATGGTAACCAGAGCTGATGACAGCTCAGATAAACCCCATGGTTTGGGGCAGACAGAGACAGCTAGGGGTAATTAGTCCTGACGACAGCTCAGATAAACCCCATGGTTTGGCGCAGACAGAGACAACTGGGGGTAGTTAGTGCTGACAACAGTTCAGATAAACCCCATGGTTTGGGGCAGACAGAGACAGCTGGGGTTAATTAGGGAGCCGAAATAGCTCAGTTGGTAGAGCGCCTGACTCGTAATCTTGGTGATCCTGGGGTTGCGGGTTTGAACCTCCGCCGGGGCGTTTTCGGTACGGGGGAATTTTCCCTCGGAGTTAACATTGTTCTGACTCCATTTCCCATACAGTCCTTCGAATGAGACTATAAACCGAGGTTCCGTGTGTGAATGCACGCATAACATCTTGCACACACGTAAAATCCCATCACCAACATTTGGAAGAGTAGGCCAGTTTTGGCCATTGGTATGGTTGACACGTTGCACATAGCATGCACCCTGAGTAAGAAATGGAAAGAATGAAGGAAGTAAGGAAAATGAGTGATCAATATTGAACTATACTGACTGGATGACACGGGAAACGATTGAATGAAGCGCCAGCTGGCAGCTCTTCAGTCGGCACTACCCAGGTAGGCAGCCCGTTGTGTAAACGAGTGTTGATTGTAAAGCGCTTAGAGCTTGGTCTCCAGCCGAGAACAGGCGCTATATAAATATTCATTATTATTATTATAATTATTATTACTATTAATTTGCGCTGACGACAGCAGCTCAGATAAACCCCATGGTTTGGGGCAGACAGTGACTAATTCTCAATTTACTTTTATGACTAGAAACAGCAAGGACTTAGAGAGAGAGAGACAGAGAGGACAGTGAGAGAGAATGTGTGCGTGTGTGTACAAGAGAGAGAGAGAGAGAGAGAGAGAGAGAGGAGGGGCAGAAAGAGGGAGATGACAGTGTGTGTGTGTGTGTGTTTGTTATGTGTGTGTGTTTATGTGTGTGTGTGTATACGAGAGAGAGAGAGAGGGAGTCAGACAGACAGCAAGACAGAAAGAGAGCCAGGGCAGAAAGAGGGACAGAGAGAACAATGTGTGTGTGTGTGTGTGTGTGTGTGTGTGTGTGTGTGTGTGTGTGTGTGTGTGTGTGTGTGTGTGTGTGTGTATGAGTGAGACAGAGAGAGGGAGACACAGACAGCAAGAGAGAGAGCCGGGGCAGAGAGAGAGAGAGAGAGAGAGAGGACAGTATGTGTGTGTGTGTGTGTGTGTGCGCGTGTGTGTGTGTGTGTAATAACAATAATAATGCATACTTACAGAGCGCCTATTCTAGGCTAGAGACCAAGCTCTAAGCGCTTTACAATCCACACTCGTTTACACAACGGGCTGTCTACCTGGGTAGTGCCGACTGAAGAGCTGCCAGCTGGCACTTCATTCAGTCGTTTCCTGTGTCATCTAGTCTATATCGTTCACTCAACTTCCTAACTTCTCTTCATTCTTTCCATTTCCCATGCAGGGTGCATGCTATGTGTAACATGTCATCCATACCAACGGCAAAACTGGCCTACTCTTCCGAAAATTGGTGATGGAATTTTATGTGTGTGCAAGATGTTATGCGTGCGTTCACACACGGAACCTCGGTTTATAGTCTCATTCGAAGGACTGTATGGGGAAAATAGAGTCAGAACCAATGTTAACTCCGAGGCAAAAATCCCCCTGTACCGAAACGGCCTGGCGGAGATTCTAACCCACAACACCAGGATCCGGCGCTCTACCAACTCAGCTATCCTGGCGTGTGTGTGTGTGTGTGTGTGTGTGTGTGTGTGTGTAAGAGTGAGAGAGAGAGAGGAGGGGCAGCAAAGAAAGAGACAGCAGCAGCCTCAGGATGATTTTTTGTCGAGACTTTGTTTTTACAAGTGAATGAACATGTATGACTAACCCACTGCTGTTAAGTAATCCAGGCATATCTACCACTGGATGCACAGGTACAACAAAGACTTCAGCAGGTACATGAGCAAACACAGAGAATAACGCATATTTCATGTCAGAATCTGCACAGGCACAACAGAGACTTCAGCAGATACATGATCAAACACAGAAAATGACACATACTTCATGTAAGAATCCTTTAACGTAAAGAATAACACATATCTACACATCAAAGTTCTTTGAATGATCGAGGTTCTGTATGTGAACACACAAATACATTTGCACACATGTAAAAGCTATCTCTGAACAATTCCAGCCCCAAGAGATTTCCACCACTTATGACTCTCCTTCCTTTTTTACTTAATAATAACACAATTATAATGATTACTGGTGCTGTTATGATAAATATCATTATGTGAACACAGAAAAATGTGTATATATACCTGCTTTAAGAAGCAAGGTGACCACAGGCACATGGCCAGTAATGGCAGCTGGAAAACAAATCTTCTCCATTAGTCACTGATCAGAAAATTAATCACTGTAAACAAGTGATAAATGTTAATCATGGAATCAAATGAGACTTACCTGGGAAAGAGGATTCATTTGAATTATTTGTAGGATGATGTTGGTAGCAGTATGAACATCAAGTGGGCGTGGTATGCACACAACCAGCTGGCCCTTGGCCGTAAGTGTTCCTCTTGAGGAGACACGCTTGGGAAGGATGTCAAATCATTTCTAGAGTGACTGACGGGCATGTACTGTAAAATTCCTAGCAAACGCCCAGTGCCAAGCGAACGCCCACCCCCACTTTTGGCTGAACGTCATACAAAGGCGTCATCCATATTTTCTTCTTAAAAGACAGTACGCCCATTTTGTACGATCGATTTGTTCACACTGTTTCATAGGTCACCTTCTCGTTTTATTTGGTGAAGGTGAGGAATAAAATTGCGTAATTTTTTCAGTGACATGTTTCCGGCCAGTCACTGTGCAAAAGCTCTGGTTCTCAACGCAGTGAAAGCAGTGAACGATGTGGTATTTTTTGTATTTTTATTTGTTTTTTTATTTACTTTTTTTTTTTTTTTTTGCTGTCCCAACCTCTGCGCCACCTCAGAGGCAGTGCAACCACGCCGCTCATTCCACACCCCGTCCACAGCTACAGCCCGGTCGCCCCTGCCGCAGCCCTTGCTCCGGCAATCCACAGGGAGCAGTCAATGTCAAGTCTGCAAGAGGCAACCCACCGGAGAAGACACTGCACTGCTGCTGAGTCACTTCGGTGGTGTTCAGTGGCACCTGTTCTGATCTAACATATGCAGGACACCACCTACTAAGCCCCCTGACTGACGTGAGTGAACTCTCCCTCCGGAGGCGCCACCACGTCTGTCCAACGACAGGCCCCATGGACTCGCCGATACCGGTGACCCCGACGGAACCAAATCAAGGCCACAGACGTGGAGAGGACATCCAAACTGAGGTCACCATGAGAGCAGGGCATGAAGGGCCACAGAATTTGAGACTTTTTTTTTTTTTTTTTTTTATGCTGATCGATGAGAATGAGATGATTGAGATGATGCTACGGATTTCCATTTCGGTCTGAGACTACATGACAGGGCTGTACTCTACGCTTCCTTTCATAATATATCCCGGCGTCAACCAGGCCTGAGAGATACAGGCACCTGCAGTGTTGGTCAGGAAATTTTAGCAACACTCTCAGAAACACATCCATTAAGTGGAGAAACTCGACTGTTTGAAAGCTTTAAGGTATCTTGATAATGAAACAGCAGGCAATGTTTTGGTGTGTGTGCACAAGATTTTTCTGTGGATAGAAAAAGAATTCGAGAGTGGAGGGAAAAAGAAACATATTATAACTACAATACAGAAAAGAACAGGAAAAACGGAAGTTGTCTGAAGGACCGCTACTTAGATCTGAAGATGTTGACCAAGGGCGTAATGCAATACTTGAAGGATGAATGAACTGAAGGAAGAGTGGTGAGGGATAAAGACTTACAACGCAAGGCCAGAGAATTGGCAGTGCGTTCAATGTACAAGGCTTTTCAGCATCAGACATGTGTCTCAAGTGCTGGAAAAAGCGCCACATGATTTCTTCATGACAATGAACCACTGCCCGGTCAAAAACTCCCCACAGACTTTGAAGAGACCACCTTCTTCAATTCAGTCGAAATATTCTTCGACTTTGTCATCGTCATGACTACCTCTCTTTCCAACATTATGCACAATGGCCAGAAAATGGTTCAGTTTGACATGCTGCATGCCATCCCAACCACCCTGAAGGGTGAAAACCAAGTTTGAATCAAAAGCACCAAAGCTGAGAAATGAGGTTTCACAGTGGCACTCCTGGCAGCAGCTGATGGTAACAAGTTTCTTGCCTTCGTCATCTTGTGGAGAGAGACAATGGACGCGCATCCCGGCCTCGCGCCTTTTCTCCAGATGAGAGTACCAGACATGTGCAATTGTGTGCGAACTGTAAATGGATGGATGACAAGAACACCATCATGACCTGGATTGAGCGTGTTCTTGGGCAGGCACAATGCGTCAACAATTTCTAGTTTCTGGACTGCTACAATGCTCTACTTTTTTGGACGCAGAAGTTAGTATGATGTGCCCCTTGCAGAACAGTCACATATGGCTTGTTTGTTTGTGCCTGCAGGGCTGCAATCCCCTTTGGCCCCAGCCATTGATTTCTCATCTTGCCCGACCTTCACACAGGTGGTGATAGAGACTTGTTGGTTTAGCCTGATGAGAGTTTTTTAACCTAATGACTCTCCATATCTAGGCTGCTTTTGGGCATACTTCATTGCGCCTTACCCGACAAGATCTGCATTGTGTCCTTGTTTGCTCAGGTGCTTGGTTGGGGATGAACTTTATACCTGAACGGATTCATCATGGAGTAACATTTTGACGTTCGGTAAAGGATCTTCACAGTCCGTTCTAAGTTGTTGGGGTTTCTCAGTATTGTATCCACTTTGTGCGCTGTGTGGGTTTCCTATTTTCCTCATGACCATTGGCCCTTTTGTGCGATGTCTTTTCAGTTATTGGTGTATCAAAGTGTGATTTTCTGAGTGTGTGGCGTGTGTGTGTGTGTAAAAAAGAAAAGATAAATGGTAATATTTGGAAGAAAGTAAATCCAAAAAAAAGAAAATAAATAAAGTGTGTGGTTGAAAAAAAAAAATGGAAGTGGTGGGAGAAAAAAAAAGTAAAAAAAAGGAAGAGAAAAAATAAAAAAAAAAAAAAAAAAAAAAAACAAAAAAAGGGAGAAAAAAAAAAAAAAACAAAAAAAAAAAAAAAAAAAAAAAAAAAGGGAAAAAAAAAAAAACGAAAAAAAAAAAAAAAAAAAAAAGAAAAAAAAAAGGAGAAAAAAAACAAGAAAAAAAAAAAAACAAAAACAAAAAGAAACAAACAAAAAACAAAAACACAACAAAAAAAAAAAAAAACCGCACCACCCAGGAGAACAACACAACACGGACCACCCGCACCCTCTGCAATCGTTAAGGTCCCACAAAGCGGTTAGAACAGCATGCAAAGTTCAATACGGAGCCCGCAAGAACCACACGCACTGAGGAAATGATAGGGGTTAAGATTAGAACAAAGCAACCCAAGTCAGCGACGCAAAGACCGCTAGCCCCGGTCAACAACCGGCCACTCTACAACCACACCCGGCCAACACACACAACAATGGTAACAGCCAAAGAAGCAGAACACAAGTGAGCGGAAATACAACGAACTACAGCCCCACTACGAAGATGAAGAAAGCCGGGGAAAAAAACCAGAAGTAGAGCCGGTACAGAGACCGACGAAAAGGGAAAGGTGTCCGAGTGGGAAAGAGCGTGCATACAGAAGAACACAACGAATAGAGTCACCCAGGAAAAAACAGTATGGTCCCAAAAAACCCCACGCAAACAAAGGCCAAAGGGAATACATCACTATCTGCAAACAGATGTTGTCTTCTTTAAGCGATGTCCAAGGGCTGCCCCGAGCCACGTATTCATAGAGATAGTATTATACAAAAACAATACATTAAAACACAATAAAAAACCAAGGATTGTCGTTGCCCTGGACGCAAAACGTCGGGACTGACGCCGGGGGTTACCAGCAACCGGATCTACGCTATTCCACCACGGCCACCACGGGGCCAACACAGACACATTCAACTAACATTCGATTCAAAAAATGCATGTGCCGAGGAACATGGGAAAGGCGGGTGGGTTGAGGCCCGGCCAGCCATGTCCACAAACGCCGGACTCTAAGAGTCAACCATGAACATAGCGCAATGTAAGCGGCACTGCGCAAAACCGACAGGGTCGCAAAGCCCTAGAGCATAGAATGTTACTACATCTAACTCGGCAACCAGTAGACAGAGATACAGACACCTCCGGGGATGCAGCCAATCATGGAGCCAATCCGCCAGATGGATGAGCCAATTTGTCAAGTGAGAAACGTAGACGCCACGCGGACCCAGGTGACGCTTGTTCAAATGTACCTCAAAGGAGAAAACTCCACAGCTGGCGGGTAAACAGCTTCAAGAGAGCCATCACCGAGAAACTCCACGTCGAGGACCGCCCTGCAAGAGGGAGCCAAAGAGAAATCGGAACCGTGAAAAAACAATGGCTAAGATAGGATTGAGCGGCGTGGCTCCCATTGACTATCTCAACCGGCGTGGTGCAAGCCAGTACTAAATTCGAGATCACATCGAAAAAGATAGGCTTAGACGGTGCAGCCCATACTCACACCCCAAAAAAGAAGACAAGCCGACATGCGGAGCGATTCTGGTATGATGGTCAGCGGAAGAAAATTGGGAAATGGAAAACAAACGGCAGTAAAGGGACACAAGCGGACCCCAACCCACACACACTACACACAAAAAACCACAAACAACAACACCATCGAAAAACAACACCCAACAAACACCCCCAACACAAACACAAACCCTCCTCAGACACACTCAACTAAGCGCCACTAAAACAAAAGCGCGGAAACCCAAAGAGCCACAAACACCAAACAAAACACAAACACGTACCTGCGGATTAGGGCTTAGAACGACACCAACTTTAACAAACGCGAGAACAGCACAAAACCACCTGACAACCGGCAAACCCAGCAGAAAACGCCACCGCGGGACGCCGCAGCCCCAATAAAAGCCAATAAAAAAGACGCCGCAGGATGGTGCATCACAAGGGAAACAACGACCACCTTGACAGCCGGCAGAAGCCCCCAAAGAGAAACCGCACTCTTGGCACCTGCAATAATGCCCCCCAAGAGAACCCACCAACCAGCCGCAAGGGCACCCCAACGAAAGACCCGCGAACAGCCGCACCCCCAGCAAAAAAACCCACGCGGAATCCTCAAATGACCCAAAAAACCTCACCGGGGACAATCCGTGCAAATGCCCCATCACAGAAAGACCCACCGGAACACCTCATGTGCACCACAAGAATGACCAGCGCCCTGGCGGGGACCGCCGCTAATTAGCCCGCCTCAATAGAAAACTCCACCGGTGTTTAAACCCCAAGAGCCCAAGATAAAACTCCGACGGGCTGCCCGGCAACCACCATAACACAAACCAACCAATAGAGAGAAGTCCCCAAAGGGGGGGGGCCTAGAGACGGGAACTCCAACCGCCGCCCCACCCACGCAAGGACACCAGGAGACTAGACACACCTCGGGGTCACATCATCTTAATAAAACATTACAATCACGATGAGTGTAAAAGGTGGCACAAGTCCTCGGAGAGCTAGCGCCATTGAAAGCACATAAAGTAAAGCCTAAGCGGTATATCGCGGTCACCCTGGGCGGATTCTGTATTTAGTCCAGGCTACACGTCACCTAGGAGTCTCTCACTCAAGAAAACACTTCAGCATAAGTGTTTTTTACTGGAAGCACGGCAGAACCTTCCAAAGAGTGGGACCTGCAAACTGTTTCCCCAAACCGAGACATGCTTCTCGGTGCAACCTGCGACATCACTACTCACAAGGGACCATTGAACGACACATAAAACAAACGAGCACGGAAGTCGCGCGATGAAACATATGAGGAATTTAAAACTCGACAAGTGAAACACAGTCTACCCACAAAACCCTAGTGAGCCTACTTATTCTTTTTGGAATTAGGGGGGTTTAAAGCACAAACAACCACACATGCCCGTATATACCTTGTGTTCGGACAGCATATATCGTTCTGACGTCCCCCTCGTATACTGACCAGACGAAACCCGCATCTTCAATCGGGGGACCAACAGTCTACACAGCTCCACAAGTGTAACTAACCCGACACACACCACACTGACTACGTTGTGCAACACAAGCCAAACAGCCAACCAACCGACCTAAGCAAGGAGCAAGCACCAGCGTGGCCGGGCGCAGCAAAGCAGCAACCCATCAACCGGAGCCACAAACAAACCAGCAAGCTCAACGAAAAACAGTGCGGGGAAGCACCAAACCAGACAAATTTTTACTTTCATCACAAAGGACGTGCACAGCAAAAATCTGGCTAACAAGTACGACAAACTTAGGCCCACAATATACTAATCACACGAAAAGCAAGCAAATACTTTCCTAGACATTTGACTCATCACAACTCTGGAAATCAAATCAACAATATCTGTCTAGACAAGTGCAAATCACACCCTAAAAAACAAATGAAATATCTTGCTAACTACTACTACCCACACGCTTAAAATGTTCCAATCAAAATATCTAAACACTCACAAGAGTAACCAACTATTTCTTTCAACATTTATGAATACCTCAAAATCAACTCAAATAAGCTTTCTAGACAATTTACCACCCCCGCTCTAACACTCCATTCCACATATCTTTTCATCACGTTGTACTAACACACTCTTCAAAGCCATGCAAAAATATTCTTCTAATTCATCCACTTCCTACTCACGCCTTAAAATTTCTGCTCACCATCCCCTCTGATCACCTTATGCACTTCCCACTTCCTCACCCTACCTGTCCCACTATCACACCTCCAATATCCATGTTTGTTTTGCATTTGTGTGTGTGCTGACTAGAGAATCGCGATCACCTCGCGCTCTAGAACGCCGGATCCTCGCTTGTTTTTTTTTTTTTTTTTTGTTTTTTTTGTTTTTTGTTTTCATGTTCACCCTTTTTTTTAATCACATCTCTCCCTCTTTATTTTCACACTATTCCATACCTTTGGTTACACACACATCATCCAACCCTTCCCTCCTCTCTCCTCTCACTCATCTTCCTCTCCCTTACCTGCTTTCTCTTGCTAGACAGAAGAATACGAGCCATGGGTCATGATGTGCTATTGCAACTAGTGCAAGATAGAATAGTAAGGAGAGTATGAGCCATGGACATGATGTGCTATTGCACTAGTCCAAGATAGAATAGACCAGAAGAATACGAGCCATGGACATGATGTGCTTTTGCAACTAGTCCAAGATAGAATAGTAAGGACAGTATGAGCCATGGACACGATGTGCTATTGCAACTAGTGCAAGACAGAATAGAAAGATGAGTACAGGCCATGGACATGATGTGCTATTGCAACTAGTGCAAGATAGAATAGTAAGGAGAGTATAAGCCATGGACATGATGTGCTATTGCAACTAGTGCAAGATAGAATAGTAAGGAGAGTATGAGCCATGGACATGATGTGCTATTGCAACTAGTGCAAGATAGAATAGTAAGGAGAGTATGAGCCATGGACATGATGTGCTATTGCAACTAGTGCAAGACAGAATAGAAAGATGAGTACAGGCCAGGGACATGATGTACTATTGCAACTAGTGCAAGATAGAATAGAAAGGAGAGTACGAGCCATGGACATGATGTGCTATTGCAACTAGTGCAAGATAGAATAGAAAGGAGAGTACGAGCCATGGACAAGATCTGCTATTGCAACTAGTGCAAGACAGAATAGAAAGATGAGTACGAGCCATGGGCATGATGTGCTATTGCAGCTAGTGCAAGATAGAATAGAAAGGAGAGTACGAGCCATGGACAAGATCTGCTATTGCAACTAGTGCAAGACAGAATAGAAAGATGAGTACAGGCCATGGACATGATGTGCTATTGCAACTAGTCCAAGATAGAATAGAAAGAAGAGTACAAGCCATGGACATGATGTGCTATTGCAACTAGAGCAAGATAGAAATAGCAGATAAGGCCTTCAGACCAAGTGCACAGTGAACATGTGAGTGAAAGGAGGAGAGACATTATGCTGCTTGTAGTCCAGCCATCCCCCATGGGGCCACATCAGGGCTGCTACCTTCTCCAAATCAACTCTCAACAATCTTAAACAAAATGCAAAAATAAAACATTCTCACACAACTCATTAAAACTGATCTTCTGAAAAACGAGGTGGAACTTTTCTTAAAAATCTTTCTTCCATAAAATCTTAGATCAGACGAAAATGGTTTCTTTCTATCAGACACTCACATATCACATCAGGTGGGACATCTTGGAACAAGATTTTCATGGAGTCTGCTGTGAAGTGTTCATGTCTGACATAAGTCCCAACTTTTCTGTAAGAACATGTTTTAAAGTGAGTGGTATATCACATGGAATACACCAGGAACTTCTTCATCTTTAAAAGATGCAAGTGCGTGTAAAAGGAGAGGCCTGGATGCAAACAGCACAAGACTGTTTCTTCTTTACAGCCATCAGTGGCATAACATAAAATCTCTGGAAGAGTTTGTTATCTGTTTGTGAGTTCCAGTCCTCTTGCCAGAGGTCTTTGAGGTATGCCTGAGCTTTGGGTTTCAGGTTGGTGTGGGGATAGAGAATCTGCCTCACTCTCCACTTTGGGTTTCAGGTTGGTGTGGGGGATAGAGAATCTGCCTCACTCTCCACTTTGGGTTTCAGGTTGGTGTGGGGATAGAGAATCTGCCTCACTCTTCACTTTGGGTTTCAGGTTGGTGTGGGGGATAGAGAATCTGCCTCACTCTCCACTTTGGGTTTCAGGTTGGTGGGGGATAGAGAATCTGCCTCACTCTCCACTTAGGGTTTCAGGTTGGTGTGGGGGATAGAGAATCTGCCTCACTCTCCACTTTGGGTTTCAGGTTGGTGTGGGGGATAGAGAATCTGCCTCACTCTCCACTTTGGGTTTCAGGTCGGTGTGGGGGATAGAGAATCTGCCTCACTCTTTCACTTGTAGCATTCCTGGCCACAGCCACTTCATTGCCCCAAATTCCAACATGACTGGGAACCCAAGCAAAAACTGCGTTCATTTATCATATTTCAGAGAAGTGTACAGTCCAAACATTTCAGCTCCTGAGGGTGCTTGGGGTTACAGCTAGCAATGGCCTCCAAAGCCCCAAGTGCCTCTGTCGGAATGAATAAGTCTGTATGTTTTGATGTTTGAGACCATCTAAGGTATGGGACCAATACTGTCAGCACAGCAGTCTAGATGGAGTTCACGGGAGTTTGTCTAGAACATTTCTGAGATGGAGCTGTTGCACAATACACAGCAGAGGAAACTCCTTCTTCACATTTGAAGCCATCAGTAAATTTAAATATTCTTTGAAAGGATGAAAATTCAGAACACAGTTTGACATCCCCCCCCCCTTCTCCCCCAAATATTTTGTAAACGAAGAAACTGGTGGGGTCTTCACGATATGAAGTCGGATCAATCTCAAGAGTGCAGAAAGTCCATGGTGGATTGTCTGGAAATTTTGATGAAACACACAACTCCAAGATCTACGTCCACATTGTTCAAATAGGGAAGAATACAAAGTGCAAAGGGTGGAATGGATCTTCAGGTCGAAAACACTCATCAGCAGGGTATGGGGAATCAGAAACAAGGCTCGAATAGTAGTACTGCCAATGGATGGTGAAGGAATGTTCTCCTGCCTCTGCACACAGACTGTATGCTGGGGTGGTATGGAATGCACACAAATGGAATCAAAGCTCTTGATGCTAGATGGTATCCAGAGTTTAACCATAGACCACACAGCCATAGTTCAGAGCCCTGTAGGAATTCAGAAGAATTTTCTTATCAGCGCCCAATCTGCATGCGCCACACCTCTCAGGGCAAGAAGTTTTCAGGTGCTGGATATGACAGTTCACTTTTGTACAACAAACTGGCAGAAGGCAAGCATTCTCAGAGTGGTGAAAAAAAAATAAACCAACCAAAAAATGGCTTCAAAAACATGCTTGGAACCTTCCTGAAGAAGTTGACACTGACCAGACTGCTGGTACCACTGACCTCCCAGCACCTGGACAGGTTGACACTGTCCCAGACAGCTGGTACCACTGACCTCCCAGCACCTGGACAGGTTGACACTGACCCAGACAGCTGATACCACTGACCTCCCAGCATCTGGACAGGTCGACACTGACCAGACAGCTGGTACCACTGACCTCCCAACACTGACCAGACAGCTGGTACCACTGACCTCCCAGCACCTGGACAGGTTGACACTGACCCAGACAGCTGGTACCACTGACCTCCCAGCATCTGGACAGGTCGACACTGACCCAGACAGCTGATACCACTGACCTCCCAGCACATGGAGAGGTCGACACTGACCCAGACAGCTGATACCACTGACCTCCCAGCACATGGAGAGGTTGACACTGACCAGACAGCTGGTACCATTGACCTCCCACCACCTGGAGAGGTTGACACTGACCAGACAGCTGGTACCACTGACCTCCCAGCACCTGGACAGGTCGACACTGACCCAGACAGCTGGTACCACTGACCTCCCAGCATCTGGACAGGTCGACACTGACCCAGACAGCTGATACCACTGACCTCCCAGCACATGGACAGGTTGACACTGACCCAGACAGCTGGTACCACTGACCTCCCAGCATCTGGACAGGTCAACACTGACCCAGACAGCTGATACCACTGACCTCCCAGCACATGGACAGGTTGACACTGACCCAGACAACTGGTACCACTGACCTCCCAGCACATGGACAGGTCGACACTGACCAGACAGCTGATACCACTGACCTCCCAGCACATGGACAGGTCGACACTGACCAGACAGCTGGTACCACTGACCTCCCAGCACATGGAGAGGTCGACACTGACCCAGACAGCTGGTACCACTGACCTCCCAGCACATGGACAGGTCGACACTGACCAGACAGCTGGTACCATTGACCTCCCAGCACCTGGACAGGTCGACACTGACCAGACAGCTGGTACCACTGACCTCCCACCACCTGGACAGGTCGACACTGACCCAGACAGCTGGTACCACTGACCTCCCAGCACATGGAGAGGTTGACACTGACCCAGACAGCTGGTACCACTGACCTCCCAGCACGTGGACAGGTCGACACTGACCAGACAGCTGGTACCACTCACCTCCCAGCACCTGGACAGGTTGACACTGACCCAGACAGCTGGTACCACTGACTTCCCAGCACCTGGACAGGTTGACACTGACCCAGACAGCTGGTACCACTGACCTCCCAGCATCTGGACAGGTCGACACTGACCAGACAGCTGGTACCACTGACCTCCCAGCACCTGGACAGGGTTGACACTGACCAGACAGCTGGTACCACTGACCTCCCACCACCTGGACAGGTGACACTGACCCAGACAGCTGGTACCACTGACCTCCCAGCACCCTGCCTGGCTCAGACCCATGGACAGAGGTGTTGCCTCCACCCAGCTCAGTACAGCACAGCACAGCACAACACAGAACACACACACACTACAGCGCACAACACAGCACACAGTACAGCACACAACATAGCACACAGTACAGCACACAACATAGCACAGAACACAACACAGCACAGCACAGAACACAGCTCAGCACAGCACAGCACAGCACAGCACAGCACAGCACAGCACAGCACAGCACCAGCCTCATGCCCATGCACTGCTGGCAAGTCCAGGGCCACCTCCTCTTTGTCTTTGATGCTGGCTGACTGACTGAGCCTGGCATGTGTCAGCACTGTCCCTGCCCCTACTGGACTGATTAGACAGAGCTGGACACACCCACACCCAATCCTCTTCTGTGTGACGGCCTGGGTCATCTTCCACTGAGACAACAACAGCCATCTCCATCCCCTTTTCATCACACTTTCCTGTGTGACGCCTGGGTCATTTTCCACTGAGACAACCACCACCATCTCCATCCCCCTTTCATCACACTTTCCTGTGTGACAGCCTGGGTCATCTTCCACAGAGACAACCACCACCATCTCCATCCCCCTTTCATCACACTTTCCTGTGTGATGGCCTGGGTCATTGTCCACTGAGACAACAACAACTATCTCCATCCCCCTTTCATCACACTTTCCTGTGTGACGGCCTGGGTCATCGTCCACTGAGACAACCACCACCATCTCCATCCCCTTTTCATAACACTTTCCTGTGTGACGGCCTGGGTCATCTTCCACTGAGACAAAGAACCACCATCTCCATCCCCCTTTTCATCACACTTTCCTGTGTGATTGCCTGGGTCATTGTCCACTGAGACAACAACAACTATCTCCATCCCCCTTTCATCACACTTTCCTGTGTGACGGCCTGGGTCATCGTCCACTGAGACAACCACCACCATCTCCATCCCCTTTTTCATAACACTTTCCTGTGTGACAGCCTGGGTCAGCTTCCACTGAGACAAGCACCACCATCTCCATCCCCCTTTCATCACACTTTCCTGTGACAGCTGGTCTTCCTCCCAACAATGGAACACAGGTACTTCAAAAACGTGTGTGATTGGTATTTTAATTCAAAGTTTGGGACACATTTCCCAAAGAAAGAACCTGCATGTTCACATATAAACTTATTGAACTTTTGACTGGAACAAGGTGGCTTGTATGGATAATGTTTATAATAAAGTTGTATTTTGAATGACAAAGACAAATTCTACTTGTGTGAATGCTCCCAGCTATCATGATGAATCTGATGGCTGGCATATTAATTGGATAGATACACTTTCATCTGAGGTTGATTCCATCACACAACAGGTCATGGCTTCTCTTTACTGCCATCAACACTGAATTTTGCTAAACATAAAAGCCAACTAATCACGAGAAAAATATGAAGTTGACGTAAATGTCTTTTAAGATTTTTTTTTAAAGATGTAGAATAAAAACCAACAAAGATTTTTTTTTTCTCCTTATGCCCCTTAACAGCATTGTGCTCAATAAATGAAGAGAAAAAGAATCTAAAATGGAGGATCTTGAAAAATACAATTACTTTAAAGCTGAAAATAAATGTTTCTCACTTGCTTTTCCAGAAAACAGAACGAAACCCTCCAAGCACTGATCTTAGAAATGTAGCGACATTCTGACTTTTTGCAGCTGACTACCAAGTCACATATTTCTGACACCACCTGCTCAAACTGACCACTCACCATGAATATTTCTGCCTGTTGTCTTTCCTGATTTGAACTCCTTCAACCTCTGCTGGCGATGGGTCACAGACACTTTGACTTTGTTGACATGAGATGTCTGTTGTGATGGTGTACTACAGTACTGGACGTGCATCAGAGGCAAAGGGAGCAGACACATGTATTGCAGGCCAGCTGGACCCTGTGGATTCCATTCCGGTATTCCACTGAAGTTTGGAGTCTGATATTCCGGTCCAATCTAAACTCAGACAAAATTTGACCTGTATTTTAAGATTCTCCAAATAAAAAACAATGTTTCCACACAGACACACTCACACTTCCACATACACAAACGAACAACTAATCAATGAAATGAACAATAGAACACTCGGCACACATTTCTCCCAGCAGCTCTGTCCCACTACATGAAGCATGCCTGGACAAAAAACCTGACTGCAAGTTTGCACCCACAATTCAGATCTGCCCATCTACGTGCACTTCTCAACTGACATGAATATATTGTTAACACACAGTCTGTACACATCTTCCAATGATGTACTTCTCAACTGAGATGAGTGTACTGTTGACACACTTTCTGTACACATCTTCCAATAGTGTACCTCTAAACTGACATGAGTGTTTTGTTGACACAATGTCTGTACACATCTTCAATTGGTGTATTTCTCAACTGACATGAATATATTTCTTATGCTTTTCTTTTTTTCAACAAAGTGTCTGTACACATCTTCCAAATATTTGTAAAAGTGAGAGCAGGTTGGTGGTATCTTGTAGTTGTTCTAAAAGTGGGGGCAGGGGTGGGGGTTGTTTTCACCTAGTACTAGGGACACAACAGACAATAGGTAGGTGTAAATCTCACAATACCACTCCTTGCAGACCTTTTGCACATCTGACCCCAGTGTCAATACCACTCCTCGCTGACCTCTTGCACATGTGACCCCAGTGTCAACACCACTCCTCGCTGACTTCTGGCACATGTGAACCCAGTGTCAATACCACTCCTCGCTGACCTTTTGCACATGTGACCCTAGTTTCAATACCACTCCTTGATGACCCTTTCGCACATGTGACCCCAGTGTCAGCTGTCTGCTGTGGGCAAGCCTGTCAGTCAGTCATCACTCATGAATTTTCACGAGGCCCAACTAAATAGGCAGCATGGCATAGCGCAAAGAAGTTTCTGCGTACCACTGTCCTCAGGCTAAATTGTACAGAAGTTTTCCAAGTGTGCATTTACTTCAGCAGCCTGAAATCTAAAAAACGGCACTCATTTACGTCTTGTCAATGCATACTGCATGTAGATTTTCCACTTTTGCGAGAGTCTGCCGAGCTTCAAATGAAAAACTATGTTCGCTCATACCTAAATAAATTTCACCCAGAAAGTTCAAAATGTTCAGATAGCAGTCAGGGGGATGTGACGGCAATTGTAACTCAACCTGCTGCTACCTGGCATGACCTGTTGTGACCTTAAATTTGGGAGGTCATATGACCCCATTTTGTACCAAGAACCTCAGGTGCATTTCAACAATTACTTTAATGGCCAACATCTAATTACTCAGAAGATCATAACTGTCTTCTCAGATACCCACTTGAAATCTATCTGCACCATCTAAATGCGTGCATGTGTGTGTGTGTGTGTGTGTGTGTGTGTGTGTGTGTGTGTGTGTGTGTGTGTGTGTGTGTGTGTGTTTCGCTCTCTTTCTGATGGTGTTTATTTTTAAATCAAGTGAAATTTTTCCTTCTTTTTTGTGGTGCATTCCTACACGTGGTAAAGGAGAGGGCCGTATCAGGGCTGTCAACTAGTTGAAGTCAACTCTAAAATAGATTTCAAAAGAAAAAAAAAAACATGCAACTTATTTAGACAGATTTTCTACAAGGTTTTCACACACACACACACACACACACACACACACACACACACACACACACACACACGCACACACCTCTGCAAGGTGCATGTGCAGGTATTTAATAAAATGTAGATGAATACCTGATGTTCCAGTGACTGCAGTAGAAATAGTTTCAAACATGGTGACTAGCTGTGGAAAATGAAGCAAAATTAAAAAATTCTGAAATACTGTTATGAAATACTGTTTCTTTTTAAATTTTGCAATCGAAAAAGTTTTTCCATGTACAAATTATTTTCAAACCTGCTTTATCAGCATGCTTTTATTCAAATTCATGCCCTCTCACCAGCTTTTGTCAATAGTTCAGGCCCTGCAGTCCCTGCAAGTGTTCAAACGCGTGCGCGCGCGCACACACACACACACACACACACACACACACACAAAGCCAGACGCAATTTGAGTCCTCTAGGGGAAGGACTGCAGTGTTTTCTCTCTTAAAATTAAAGAAGAGTTTTCATACCACAATTAACTTTCACTTTCACCCTCTCCCATACTAATGGTGGAAGGCGATCCACAGGGAGCAGTCAATGTCAAGTCGTCAAGAGGCAACCACTGGAGGAAACACTGCACTGCTGCCAAGTCACTTCAGTGGTGCCTGTCCTGATCTAATATACGCAGGGACCACCTACTAAGCCCCCTAATGACGACAATAATTGCTTAGTCGCGGAGCTGGCGTGAGTGAGCTCTCCCTCCAGTGGGTGCCACCAAGTCCATCCAACGACAGCCCCCATGGACTTGCCAATACCAGTGACCCTGACAGAACCAAACCAAGACCACAGCCGTGGAGAGGACATCGAAATTGAGGTCACCATGAGAGCTGGGCATTAAGGGCCACAGGTCTGTGCCATCCACTACCCCTTTCCTATGACATGTCAAGTAAACAGGCCTGTGCCATCTACAACCCCTTTCCTATGACATGTCAAGTAAACATGTCTGTGCCATCCACAACCCCTTTCCTATGACATGTAAAGTAAACATGTCTGTGCCATCCAACCCCTCCCAGACTGCTTTTCCCCAACCCCCCGTGAGCCAATAGATGTATGTGACCAACTCTTAGGCACGCATGCCTGGGCTGAGTGCCTCCGTTGGCATTTTTTCCATTACCAAAGGAAGAACAAATCCAAGACGGTCGACCATAGAGAAAGAGGAAACCTTCACTAAAATGCCCTGGTACCAACCCACAACGAGAAGTGCTCCAAGGAACAATGCTGCCCTGGAATCCTCCATAAAAGCATGTCAAGACAACTTCATTGACCATACAAAGCGAAGGAAAATCAGAGACAACCTGACACATGGACAGAGAAAAGCCCTTGGAGAACTAAGGAACCTGCCACTGACAAAAGGCTGTGCATGTTGCTATGCACACAAGACAGGCAATACAGTGATCACATTACTCGAAAAGGATGATGACCAATCACCCAAACCCTGAGGGACCCTGGCTACTAGGACATCCTCCCTAGAGACCCCACTCCAGGAACTGTAAAAAAAATCAAGCACTGGGAGGAAAAATGGCTGAAAAATGGAGGTATTAATGAGGAAATGGCCCATTACATCACCAATGTCTTGGCAAGTCGCCCAGTAAAATGCAAGCCTCTCATAAAAACCCATAAAGCTAAGCCCTACCCAACCAGACTGCTACTGACAGGCTGTGGCACACCAATTCAACCTATCTCCAAATTTGTGCAGCTGTGAATCAGCCACCTCACCCAACACCTACCCTACCAAGTAATGGACACAAAGGAATTCCTCCAAAAGGTTGACAAGATCACACAACCCTAGCCCCTCTCCCTGACTCTGCCTGCTTTGCTGTGTTTGTGATGTAGTGTCTTTGTACCCCAACGTCAACAACATGTAAAGAAAGCCCCAGATAGACAGAATGAAGAATATGTAGTGATGCTTGTATGTATGCCTGCTATCTGTACTCTCTGTCACTTCAAATCAGACAAACGCGTTCACCTATTGGGAAAGGAAACTAAGCTTAAAACCTTTTTAAGCCACACCCTTTTATTTAATAAAAGAAATAAACGTTTTTCCTTTGCAATGGCCTGGGTATGGACAGAGGAGGGGAAAGAAGATTTTATCACCACCCTGGAGAAGACCCCTTTTTTTTGTTCCTGCTGCACTTCACTCCAGGCAGCTCTTGAAGTAACTCTTGGGCGTTCCTTGACTGTCTGACTCAAACATTTCTTTCCAGTCCCTGGAAAGAAATCATGCCCATAACCCGTCGGAACTTGACACCAGTCTGTGCCCATTTCTTGGCACCAATACCCCGTGCCCAGTCCCTGGCACTGGAAGCCTGCACATGTCAGTCTTTTAATGCGTGTTCCTCCTCCCTCCTTCAGTGTCCATGGCCATTAAACCTTTCGTCCTTTTCAAACCTCCCCTTCTTCCCCAAAGTCCAACACAGGCCATGAAAAGTATTATCCTATGCAGACAAACACAACAACATAGACACCATACCTTTACATGAAACACTATCCAGGAAAAGATTTCGATTTGCTACCCTTGTCAGGAACAGTAAAAACACAATACCACTTTGTCACCCTCATCAATACCATTAAACTAGAAAGGATTTCCTTTTATTACCCTCGTCATAACAATTTCCTTCATATCCCATTTCTTGAAATATCAACCAAATGATTTCAGTTAAACTTGCAATATAGTTGATGACAATCTATAGACACAAGCATGCACTTCTACAAAATAAATGATTGTCTTATTGACTATACATCATCATCAAACACATCTCACAATAGCATATCATCTTTTGAGAGACCATACATTGTGTGTGTGTGTGTGTGTGTGTGTGTGTGTGTGTGTGTGTGTGTGTGTGATTAACCCTTAAGCAAAATATTCCTCATTCAACTGCTAAGTAAAACTACTGAATAAAGGAACAAATAACATTCTTTTTATTTAACTGTTAATTCCAAATGAATGCATCACATTCACAACATAAATACTTCATCCCTTTATAAAATGACTGTAGACTTGGATTGGTATTCTGCAACAAACATATCTAAAGATTGTTTAGTTTTCAATACATGAATTATGTTAAACCTCCTATCCCCCTATCTCCATAAGCTTAACCAGTACATACCTTTTCAAGGCAAAAGACATGTCAACTGTGACAACTAAAAGTTCAGCCCGCAACTTCTCCACAACAGGTGAGCGATTTGCATTCACGCAAACTGCGCACGCACAACCTCGCTACTAGGTGTTCTATTTATTTTGGCCCCAGCTCTAACTTGTCTGGGACAAAACGCCTTTTGTTACAAACAACATGGGCATCCCCTGCCACAAAAGAACTCCTATTGAAACACCCCACTATGTGTGAGTTCCCATGAAATGCACCATGGAAGCTCTTTCTCTGTCACTGGATAACAATGTCAGCCAACACACTGATGGGAGTGGCACCATCTATGCTAGTCTTAACCATGGCATAGCCATGGGACCACCTCATGCCTGTGATTTCGTTGATGTGTTCATGGGTAAGTTGGACCAGAAACTCGTGGAGACCTGCCCTATTCCACTCCTCTCTGACCTGGTCTCAGCCCCCACTGATGACCAGAAGAGGCAATTAGACTGGAGCCAGTTCCGGGATGACGGAATAACAATACTTCCCAACAGTGCAGACTCAGCAAATTTCGAAGCCTTTCTCCAGGACCTCCCCCCTCCATCAAATGGACCATCAAGACAGGCACAGAGGTTTGACTACTGGATATTAAACTAAGGATTGTAAATGGGAGGATTCACACAGATGTCTTTAGCAAACACTGTCGCTCATACCTCCCCCCAGATAGCTGCCATGCCCCATCAGTCTTTAAAGGACTTACCTCTAACGTGGGGACAAGACTGCGTATGCTGTGTAGCGATGACCTGACATTGGATAAACGCATAGAGGAATATATATACCAGCTATTTTGAGCTGTCTGGATGGGACCGAAAAAGCCAAAAGGGAACTAACCAGAGGGGCTAAGGTGAATCGCAGTGAAGCAGCATTTTGTAAGCCGAAGAAGAGCAAGGGCAAAAAACATGCCTGGGTGACAACGTATGGTACCCTCCCAAGTAAAAAATCATAAAGAGAGAATCTCCACCTCCTCTACGTAGACAGAGAAAACAGGAAAATATTCCCACCCAAAACTTTGATCGCAGCTGACAGACGCAGGAGAAACCTGGGGCAAATATACAAACCCACAATTCCCTGCTGTTTTGTTCAACATGGACCAAAGTCGAAACCAGGTTTCTTTAAGTGCAAAGCAAAGCGATGCGACACTTGTGCCCATGCCACAGACATGGAGAGATTTATATCCCCATGGGACAAAAGAAGATGGGAGATTAGGAAAACACTGGGCTGCACAACCCCAACACTGTGTACATCGTCCAGTGTAAGTTCCATCAAGACGCCTGATACGTTGGTTCTACCAGAAATCTGAAGCAGAGATGGGCTGGTCACAAATCAGACATCAAATTAAACAAGACGAACAAATGCCAAGGGGCCCACCACATGAATACTTTGAAAGCACCCATCTGAAGACCTGCGCTCAGATGTCGAAATATTTGCCATAGACTATGTAGAGGACGAAAGATTACTTGGTAAGAAAGAAACATGGTGGATGACTAATATCGGGACAGTCTTTGCCGGTCTGAACACCAGATGGACATCTGTTCAATACTCCGTAATAGGATCCAGTTCCAGTAATAGTGCTTAATAAGTGTGTATGTGTGTGCATGTGCCTTTGTGTGTGTGTGTGTGTGTGTGTGTGTGTGTGTGTGCGTGTGCCTGTTGTGTGTGTGTGTGTGTGTGTGTGTGTGTGTGTGTGTGTGTGTGTGTGTGTGTGTGTGTGTGTACATGCATGTGCGTATGCATCTTTGATGTGTGTGTGTGAGGGGGGGGGGGGGGGAGGGGGGTGTAGGTGTACACGTGCACGGTTTTTTTGTGTATGTGTGTGTGTGTGTGTGTGTGTGTGTGTGTGTGTGTTGGTGGGGCGCATGTGAGTGTGTTTGATGGATTGGACGAGGTGGTTATGTGGGAGTGTGGGTGTGTATGTATGTGTCTGGGGATGTATGTGTATGTCCTAGCAGGTGTGGGGGTGGGGGGTTGATGTGTGTGTGTGTGTGTGTGTGTGTGTGTGTGTGTGTGTAAGGGTTTTTTTATTTGTGTAACTGTGTTTTGTGTATGCGAGTGTGTGAGGGTCAGGGGGTATGGGGGATAATGTACTGGGGCCTAGTCTGTGGCATTTTGGGGCACTTGGGGAATGGGGGAAAGTTTTTTGCATGATAGAAAAGGTGTTTTAAGGCACAACAGTTTTTGTAAGCATATCTTGCGGGAACTTTAGCTTTTTCTTTCTAAATGTATCAGACTGGGAATGTGGGGGTGCATTTGTATGAGTGTGCAGTCTGAACTGTTATGACCCTGAGCCCAATTACCCCCCCCCCCCCCCCCCCCCCCCCCCCCCCCCCCCTTTATTTTCCCCGCCCCATCCCCCTTCCTCCTTAACAACAGGTTTCTCACCCCCCCCTCTCTCCTCCCTCCCCCCCCCCAATAGAGAGTACATATAAGATTATGTGTGTAACCTTCTCTACATACGTTAAGGTGCTTATGCCTGTTTGGATTTTGGCTATGCATCTTTGGTTTCTGGGAGGCATGGTGTTTGGTCAGTCTTGGGCGTGTGGGGCCTGTGCATAGCTGCAGTCCTGTTTTGATTGATGACCAGTCTATGGGGGTGCCCCCACCCCCCCACCCCCCTTCTTCCCACTTATTCATTTATCCATGGTTCATTTCTTGAGCTTTGTGACCAATTGATAGGATTCCTTTCTGTGTAAGTGTAGCTGCTTATTCTGATGTGAAGTGTGCCAACAATAGGCAGAGGGGGAACATGTATGTTGATTGAGGGATATAAGCTGCCTCTGTGTGTGTGTGTGTGTGGGAGGTGCATAGGTGTGTGTGTGTGTGTGTGTGTGTGTGTGTGTGTGTGTGTGTGTGTGTGTGTGTGTGAGTGTGTTTTGTGAGAGAGAGAGAGAGAGAGAGAGAGAGAGAGAGAATGTATGTTAGATGGGGTGTGGAGGTGGTGAGTGTGAGTGGGGTTTTTTTTGCCTGTGATTCGTTCTCTTGGTGTGGATATTGTTGCTTTACCCTGCTCCAAACAGATCAGAAGTTTGTTTGAAGAAGCCCAGGTTGGCTGAAAATTCGCATGGAAATAAATGTTGGAATTGCAGTGGCCTGGAACTTCTGACTTCTTTACTATTTCTGCTTGCTACTGCAGGCACTATCTGGCCTAAACCTTTCTTTTGTGAAGCGATGCCCAAACTTCATGGAGATGTGAATCAATTTATATTTATATATATATATATATATATATATAATGCTGAACAATTAGTACTGGGTAAAAACAAGCGCAGGTTAACAATTCTTCAGTTGTTTTAGTAATGACTTGACAAAGATTTGAACTTAAAAAAAAAAAAAAAGAAGATGAAGAAAATGGGGGGAAATATATTATGAGAAACCCTTCACTAGCTGCCTGAGGGAACCATCGTAATCCCTCTCAAAGGCACATTTATTTGTATTGCCTGCTCCTAGGCCTTTCGTCCACTGGATCGGACTCATCAGGGAGACACGGCTGATTGTGTCTGTGCTCTTGGTGTCAAACAGAGACACACCACAGGCCATAATTCTGTGGTGTGTTCACCACCAAGGGTTCAAAAAAGAATCCAACAGCACCCTCAAAGCAGCCAGTAAAGGGCAGTAAAATGGAACAAAAAAAAAGTGTGGAGAGGAAAAAGTTGCTGAAAAACTAAAAGCATTATTCAAACAGTATAAAATGTATGGGACAATCTTCAAGCCTATACTTGAGGATCCATTCAAGGATGCAAGGAAGATCAAAAGATATGGAACAGTCTGAGTGGTCAGCTCTGCTGTTCAATAACCTAAGCATTGTGAGTGGCTAAGAATTGTACAGGACAACCTTTACTTGGATCTCCTAAGAGATGCAATCTCCACTGATTGACCAACAATAATGCTGAACAATTAAGTAGTGGGGGAAAACAAGCGCAGGTTAACAGTTCTTCAGTCATTATAGTAATGACTTGGCAAAGATTTGAACTTAAAAAAAAAAAAATTGAAGATGAAGAAAATGTCGGAAATATATTATAAAATATGAGAAACCCTTCACTAGCTGCCTGAGGGAACCATCGTAATCCCTCTCAAAGGCACATTTATTTGTATTGCCTGCTCCTAGGCCTTTTGTCCACTGGATCCGACTCATCAGGGAGACACGGCTGATTGTGTCTGTGCTCTTGGTGTCAAATTCTCTACACCACAGTCCATAATTCTGTGGTGTTCTCACCACCATATACATATACTATATATATATATATAAAATATATATATATATATATGTTTTTCTATTTTTTTCACTGTTAAGTTTGCCTGTAAACAAATGCCCAAAGATCAAGAGTGAAGAAAATTCTGGTATAACTGTTTTTCATTTCAGAGGGCAAGAGTGAATAAATGGTATAATTGTTTTATACATCAGAGGGAAGAAATAAAAAAAAAATAATTGTTTTTGATCTTTATGTTATGTGTATGGAGTCAGATTGCACTGGGTGCAGATGATCACAATGTCTCTGTGTATGCATGGTGAGTACGGTTGTGTGACAGTGTCAAACTCAAAGGCCTGCACCACCCCAGTTCTCAGCAACTGTCTCATCATGTTCCTCTTCATCAATGAATCATCTGACATATTAGTGTCACAAAAAGCACAAAAATCTTCATCCTCAATCAGTTGTAGAACTTCAACCACGTTCATGGTCACACAGTCACGAAACTCCTTCGATTTATGCTGTCTTTGTATTTGGTTGGGGCTAGGTTGAGGTTCATCGCAGCCATGTTGAACTCAACTCCTCACAAGTGTGTCAAACCAGAGGGGGGTGATACAAAGGTGATGAACAGACCATTACACAACATAATTGGAGCTCACAGCTTTAGAGTAATTCAAGCAGATATATCAAGCTTTCTAATTTGTGTATGTTGGGAGAATGGGTCTCTCTGTCTAAATGTGGGGCTAAGAAAATTCCAGCAATGATGCCGGTAGAGATGTCCATCACAGGGTGATTTTTTGCACACAGAATCATAATCAAAATCTCCGTCATGGGGGGCCATCATAGGGTTAAGATAGAACTGATCATAACAAAACCATGATGATTTGTAGCACCATAAAAGAAATCACATATGGACACTAAAATGGTCTGCCTCAAGCACACACACACACACACACACACACATGCGTGTGCATACACACATGCACACGTGCGCACACACACACACACACACACACACACACACACACACATGCTCATATTCTACTTAGGACATAAAATTGCTGGGTGGAAAGATGATATAAGAAGCATCAGTCACCAAAATTGTATCATGAGAGAGAGAGAGAGAGAGAGAGAGAGAGAGAGAGAGAGAGAGAGAGAGAGAGAGAGAGAAAGAGGGGAGAAGGAAGGAGAGAGATAATCTTTACTCCTTGGGGGGTAACAGATAAGCAAGAAAATGTTTTGTTCATCTGGCCTTGTCCCCTCAGGGACTAAAGGGTACTTACACAGAACACTGTTATACAATACAAAACTAAATGTAACAATTATACAACATTGATGAAAACATATAAATACATACATGATATTAATTGCTAAAAGTCATCTGTGTGTCGTCTGTCTGTCTGTCTGTCTGTCTCTCACACACACACACACACACACACACACACACACACACACACACACACAGGGGGGGGGGGGGTTGGGGGTCGATGGTCAATCACAGGAGGCAACGTGAGTGCACAGCTTGAAAACTTATACAAGCTGAAGTAGCCTACTGGGTTTTATCCTCGCTACTATATTTATGTAGTAGTAGTGGTGGTAGGGACGTAATTTAAACATAGGCCGTTAAGCCTTTCAATGTCCCTCATGTTATTTTGCTTTTCTAACAGGGCTGAAATGTATGCAACATAAATTTTCCTACTTATTCGTCAAAGCTTCTAAGTAAACTGTACTTTAAATTTCAAGTCTTCGTCCAGCAAATTGTTAAAATATTAGTATTATTAGCAAATTTAAGTGCAGTTAGCAAATTGTTCCAGTTCATATTTACAACTTAATCACAGATTATTTACTGCTCCTTACGTGATATTCCCCTTCTGAGCTGCTACTAGATTTACGTCTGCCATCTGCTTCACTTTCATCACTTGCATTTCGGTGCATTGTGTGGACAGCATCAACATAACGCCTTCCAGTTCCATGCCCCGATTGTGTATGAGTGACTTCCCCTGAAAATAATCGCCATGCCAGAAATATTATACCAAAGAGCGACATTAAGCGCACTAGTCAGTGCAGCGTGATCATCGTCCAGACATAGGCCAGCACAAATGCCGCTGATGAGGCAAGACCGTCTTTCACGATGAAAACTGTACAAATGAAAACTGTGTGATTGTATCAATATAACAGTTAACACCATGCCTTGTAACTCTCCTTCTTCCTAAAAGACTGGTTTCTCAAAAACGAGTAGGTCACCAGCGCGCATGTTAAAAAGTAAAATAAGAAAATAAAGTGCGACTCAGCCTGTTGGCCCCTGGAGCAAAATCTGGGAACAAGGGGACGCACACGATATTCAAAAAGTTAAAAGCAATGGCCAGATTCCAGATTGGCCTTGAGTTAAATACTGACCTATATATTGAAGGAGCACAAGAAAGCCGCGAGGCTATACAAGCTCCTACCTACCTACCTACCTGCCAGATTCAGGCCCAGGTAACCGTAAAATATCTAATAGTAGTAGTAATAGGGACTGGCTCAAAAGCCTAGGCCTTGCGGCCTATGTACGTCCCCTCTTTGTCAAATACTTTTTGTTGAAAGTATAGGTGTTGAACGCGCAATTGTCATTTTGTTACACGATGCCTAATATATATGGCATCATCAAAATGGTTGAAAAGTTCCTTATACTTTGGAATTACATCCAAAAGATTCTTGGACTTGTTAGTGTCTTCAGCAAATTTTATGTTAGTAGGGAGTTCATTCAATAATTAAGGGCCACTCTGTGTGAAAAGTAAAATTTTCTTCTGTTAGTACGACAGTGCTGAATAAATATCTTGTCCTTCTGCCTTTTAATGAATGTAGATTCAAACATTGTAATCCTCCTGCATAAGATTTATCTTTGCATTCTTTTTAATAGCTTTGTGGCACATCTTTGAACTCTTTCTATTTGTGATGACTGTCTTTTCAAGTATGGGCACCAAATCGCATTTGCATATACCAAATGAGGTCTCACAAAAGATTTATAAAGTTTTAGGAATACCTTCTTATTTAAGTAAGAGAAACTTCTCCTTATATGACACCCAACATTTGATTGGCTGTATGAACTACTTTGCCAATATGTAAATCAAAAGACAACATGCTATCGAAAGCTACTCCCAAATCTTTTTTTTCTTCTTTTAATGTCTTTATCTCCTGTAAGCTGCCATTGTGTCTCACATAATAAGCATGTTCTTGGTTGTTTTTTTTTTCCAATATGTAGCACACCACATTTAGAGATATTGAAATACAGATTCCATACATCTGACCAATTTTGGAGTTTATAAAATCGTTTTGTAAATCTGAGAATTGTGAAGTTTTATCGTACAGTTTTGTATTATCAGCAAATATTTTACAGGTGCTTTTAATGATAATGGCAAGTCATTTATAAATACTGTGAATAATATTGGGCCCAAGATGCTACCCTGAGGTATACCACTTAGAACCTTGGCTTTATTTGATCTTTCACCACCTACTCTTACAAGCTGTAACCTATTTGTCAAAAATCCTTGTATCCATTTTAATAGTTTGCCAGGTATACCATAAGCAAATAGTTTGACAAGTAGCCTTTCATGTGGCACAGTATCAAAAGCCTTCTTAAAATCTAAGTAAATAACATCAACATTATGACCATCATCCAATAATTTTGTCATACCTTCTACAACTTCAAACAACTGAGTAACACAAAAACGTTTTTTTACGGAACCCATGTTGACATTTTGCATATAAATCATTATCTGTAAAATGAGCTACAATGAATCTCTAATCATACTTTCTAACACTTTACATATTACGCAAGTCAGCTGATTGGTCTATAGTTACCTGGATCTGCTTTTGACCCTTTTTAAACAGAGCTGTTACTTCAGCTGTCTTCCAGTCTTGGGGTAAGGTACCTGATTCTAATGTTTTGTTGAATAATGAACATAGTGGGACAGATAATTCATTTCCTAATTCTTTTAAAACTTTTGACGGGATTTGGTCAGGTCCTTGTGCTTTATTTGGGTTTAAGTTAACCAATCTATCTCTCACTGTTTTGGGGGTAACTCTTACCTCTGACAAGGATATCCCACTTGAATATGCTCATTTATCCAATAATGGTATATTTGTTAAATCTTCATGTGTAAAAACATTAGCAAAGAAATCATTTTAATGTGTCTGCTTTTTCTTTATCAGTTACTGCCTAGGAACCATCTGGTTTATTTAGGGCACCAATACTTGTATTGACTTCTAATCTATTTTGAACATACTTCCAAATAATTTAGGATTATCTTTACTATTTTTTGCAACAATTTTTCATATTCCTTTTTAGTTACTTTTAACAACTTGGGGCATTTATTCCTTTCCCGTATGTACATGTAATTTATTCCTGATTTAGTACTTAGGTATTAATTTTTAAAATAATTTATGCTTCTTTTCAATACTTACCATAGCTTTTTTATTCATCCAGACTGGAGTGAATTTCCTCTTTGCATTTTTCTTTATTTTGGGAATACACTTATCCATTCCCTCATGTATAGTATTCTTGATATATCTCCAGGTTTCTTCTGTATCCATGTCTGATATCCCTTTCCAATCATGTTCAGGCATAATATTTCTAAATTTATGATAGTCCCCCTTGTTCAATTATACGTAAATTCTTCTTGATCTGTATCATTAAGCTTTTCCAAATTCAATTGAAAGGATAAAACATCATGGTCACTTTTACCCACCGGATCAAGATGAACAACTTCTGAAATAAAACTATTATCATTTACCAATATCCAATCATCAATGGTTGGGTTCTGCCCTGGTCTTCTTCTTGTTGATTTGGTCACTTTTTGGATTAAAAATGCATCATGCACCTGTCTTATGATCTCGTTTCCCTTAATACCTGACCACCTCCCATCCCAGTAAACATTCGGATAATTAAAATCCCTCATTATACCAGCCGCCATGGCGAAGTGGTTAGCGTCGCGGACTCCCGGCTGGGAGGTCGTGGGTTCGAATCCCATCAGAAGTCATGTGGGTTTTTCTGCCCCGACCAGCTCCTACCCAGAGTTGAGTTGCTGCGGACTCAGTTGGGAAGACTGGGACCACACAGTCGAGTTTCATCCACTAAATGGATGCGTTTCTGAGAGTGTTGCTCAAATTTCCTGACCAGCACTGCAGGTGCCTGTATCTCTCGGGCCTGGTTGACGCCGGGATATATTATGAAAGGAAGCGTAGATTACAGCCCTGTCATGTAGTCTCAGACCGAAATGGAAATCCGTAGCATCATCTTAATCATCCTCATTCTCATCGATCAGCATTAAAAAAAAAAAGTCTCAATTCTGTGGCCCTTCATGCCCTGCTCTCATGGTGACCTCAATTTCGATGTCCTCTCCACGTCTGTGGCCTTGGTTTGGTTCCGTCGGGGTCACTGGTATCGGCGAGTCCATGGGAGCTGTCGTTGGACGGACGTGGTGGGAGAGCTCATTCACGCCGGCTCCGCGACTAAGCAATTATTGTCGTCAGTAGGGGGGCTTAGTAGGTGGTGTCCTGCGTATGTTAGATCAGAACAGGCGCCACTGAACACCACCGAAGTGACTCGGCAGTAGTGCAGTGTCTTCTCCGGTGGGTTGCCTCTGACGACTTGACATTGACTGCTCCCTGTGGATTGCCGGTGCCGGGGCTGCGGCGGGGCCGACCGGGCTGTGGCTGTGGACGGGGTGTCGGAATGAGCGGCGTGGGTGCACCGCCTCTGAGGTGGCGCAGAGGTTTGGACAGCAAAAAAAAAAAAAAAAAAAAAAAAAAAAAAAATCCCTCATTATGCATATTTTTCATATGTTAACATTTTTATCAGATTTTAGTATTTCAAATACTTTATTATTATTTTTCTTCTGTACTACTATTGGGGTTTTTCTATACACACAACCAATAAGCACTTTACCATTACACTCACTATCAAATGTACATCAAACACTTTCTTGATACTCGTATTCATCAAAATCATTACACTCTCTAGCATTTAAATAACTACCAATATATAAAGCTATCCCTCGTTGGTGGTTTCTATTAATGAACATATCATAATCAGGAATGCAAAACTCTTTCTCACAGAAATTTTGTAAATTCTTTGGTATCAATTCGGTCACTGCAGTCACACATGGATGTATATCATCTATTCTGGAAAGCAACTCTTCTCTTTTGTTCACAAATCCATCAACGGTAGAATACAGTACATGGAAAAAATCTGAACTTTTGTTATTTACACTATGTACACATTGTCTTCTGAGTCAACTTCTTATCAATTTGATTTTTTAAATGTGACTGCATTTGTGACAATCTTGATTGCACCCGGCAGTGAGTTCCACAGCCGTACAGAACTAGGATAAAATGAATGTAAGTGGCTGTCAATATTTGATGCAGGTATGGCATAAGATTGACCGCCACTCCTGGCGCTACTTTTATTCAATACTAGTTGTTCCATTGGGATATCAATTAGTTTAGCTCTGCCTTTGAAGAAGATATAAGTTGATAAAAGCTCTTCTCTCTTCTGAGGGTTTCCATTCTAATTTCCTCATGTTCTTCCTAGTATTCCCCTTCTCTCTGATATGGTTCCCTGTTACGAACCGTGCTGCTCTCTCTCTTCTGAATCTTTTCAAGGTTGTCAATGTCCTTTAGATGGTAAGGATCCCAGACTGAGCATCCATATTCCAGTACTGGTCTAACCAGTGTTTTGTAGCAGTCCTCTTTAACCTTTTTGGGGGGCAGTCGTTGATATTCCTGTCTAAGAAAGCTAAGATGTTATTTGCTTTCTTACATACTAAATTGTAATGTTCTTTCCATTTGAGACGACTATCTATAAACATGCCTAAATATTTTGCAGCATTGGTTTCTTTAAGAATAGTATTGTGAATAGAATATTCTGATCTAGTTGGTGAGCGTTTTTTACATATACGCAACACTTGGCACTTCTGGGATGAAATTCCACTTTTTCCAGTTTCTTTCCCACTCTTGTAAACCGTTTAGATCTTCTTGTAGAATGCGTGTATCATTCTTGCTTCTGATTAATTGTTCTATATACTAAGCTGTCATCTGCAAAAAAGCTTATATAGTAGTTCCAGGAGAGAGATTTCTACTTATGTCATTTTATATAAATTAAAAAAAACAGGGCCCCAGAACAGTTCCCTGTGGTACACCTGACAAGACTGGTTTACAATGGGATGACGACCCTTCCACAACAACTTTCTGCGTTCTCCCAAAGAGGAATGATCTAGACCATTTTAGCAAAGAACCGCCAATGCCAATGTGTTCTAATTTAAGCAGCAGGCCCATGGTCAACCTTATCAAAGGCTTTAGAAAAGTCTAATAAAATTGCATCTATTTGCTGTCTGTTGTTAAGACAGTTATTAAAATCATTGAGAGTTGTTATAAGTTGAGTCTCACAACTCCTTCGCTGTCTAAAACCATGCTGGGCGTTATTTAAGAAGTCATATTTGTCAAGATGGTCCATTATGCTACTATATCTTATGTGTTCAAGTTTTTTTGCTTATATGGATGTAAGAGACACAGGTCTATAGTTCTCTGCTTTTGTTTTGTCACCTTTTTGAATAAAGGGACAATGCTAGCATCTCGCCACTCATCAGGTATTACTCCCTGGTCCAGTGAAGCTTGGTAAAGTAGTTGGTATACCTCAGTCAATTCATTGGCACATAATTGTAAGAGCTTGCCAGGAATGCCATCAGGACCAGTAGCTTTGTTTTCATGATGTTGGTCAGTAACTTAAATACTCCTGCTTTGCTTACTTTGATATTTTGCATTTCAGGGAGTTTATCATCATCCTTTAGTCTAACGTTAATAAAGGCTTGGGATTTGAGAAAACCGAACAAAACTGATTGTTTAGTAAGTTTGCTTTTCCTTCAGGGTCCTGTATTAGGTTATTCTGGTTGTTTCTCAGATCTGAAATCCCAATGTTGTCCTGTCTCTTACTCCTTATGTAAGACCATAATTTCTTGTTTTGATGATCACCTTCTGAAATCATCGAATTAACATAATTGGAGTGAGCAAGCCTACATAATCTCTGACACCTTCTCTTAATATGTTTAAACCTAATCAGTAATCTTTCTGAATTAGTGTGTAGTTTCAATTTCTTAAAGAACCGATGTGCCCTTCTCAACAAACGTTTAAGTTTTTGTATTAATCCATGGCTGGTGGTTCTTGTTTGAAGTTATTTTAGTAGGTATGTATGTTGTCATCCATAATAAATTCCAAGTTAGTTTTTATACACTTCCAAAGATCATTGACATTATCTTTAACACTATAAGACCTCAAAAAAGACGACTGAAATCATGGGTATCCCTGCGTAATTTTGGTAAGTCTGCTTGGTTCCAGAGTCTGATGGTACGTTTAGGGGGTTTTCTTCGAAAGGGTTGAAAGTTGCTTCTAAAAGAATTATGTCTTGATCACCCAAGCCTGCAATTAATTCTGATTACCTAAAGCGCCTGGACAATTGGTAAAAAATAAATCCAGGAATGCATTGCCACGTGTTGGTATTTCAAGTGACTGCACTAATCCAAGTCTTTGGTTGTATCAAAAAACTGAGAATTAATATTTTTATTGTATTGATTACCAAGTATGGCATCTTCACGCCAATCAATATCGGGTAAGTTGAAGTCTCCACCAATCCATAATATTGCTTCCTGTTGGCCAAAACAATGTCAGAAATGTCTCTGCAAATAGACAAACATACATTTTCATCTGAGTCTGGAGGTCTGTATACTGATCCAACAATGACAGGTCTCTTATTATTTTTAAAATTAATCCTACAAAATAAACTTTCACTATTTTTGCCTTCATATAAAAACTCACTGGCTAAGTTCTTCCAAATGGCAATCAAGACACCCTCACCTCTTTTTCCAAGTATGTCCTTTCTATAAATATCAAAATCCTCCATTAGAACCTCACTGCTGGATGTTCCAGTTTCTAGCCAAGTTTCTGTTCCAATTACAATCATCAGTTTTTTTTTTTTTCGGTGACTAAATTACTGAGTTCTTCCCTTTTCTTGATAAGTGATTGAAAGTTTACGACTATGCATTTTAGTTTTATCTTTTGTTTTGATGATTTGGAGTTCGGTTGCACTTTATGATTTGGGATTTTATCAGTTTTAGAATCAGGGTGGATGCAAATTTAGGACCTGCAATCTTCAATAGAATCTTCAAAAAGTCTCGAACTAA
>JADBJO010009672.1:2500-10000 GCA_016801955.1 Conus betulinus
GGAGTGGCCTGTATGCAAACGGCACAGGACCCGTTTTTCTTCTTTATGGTCGCCTCGGGAACATCTTAAAAACTCTTTCAGGTTTGGACAGATTTAAATGGTTGGTTATCCAAGTGTGGGTTCCATTCTTCTTGCCAGAGGTCACCGGACAGGACCCTGCACAATGTACCTGGTCTGATGTCACGGTCGCAGGACTCCTTCACCTTCTAAGCCCTCTACCGCTGACAACGATGACTCAGCTGCTGAGCCAGCGAAAGTGGGCACTCTCCTCCCCTCCCCCTTCCCCCGGAGGCCGCCTCAACGTCCTTTCAACGACAGTCCCCATGAACTGGCTGATGCAGACATAAGCTGCAAAGATGTATGCAAGTGTGACCTGAGCGTGGACAGCCTCCACCCAGCAGACCTGGAGACAGCAGCTTCAGACCGGGTCAGCTGGCGGCCCACCATCAAGGTCTGCATCAAGCAAGCAGAGCAGAGGAGAGAGGCCCAGTGGGAAGAACGGAGGCGTCGCAGACGGCAAAAGGATTGCGTCGGCACCCACAGACACTGATGACGGAGACTTCACCTGCAGCAATTACAGCAGTCTGCCGCTCGAGGATCAGTCTCTTCAGCCACAGCAGGCCCTGCAACTCCACAACTGACTGATCCATGGCTCAACACCATTGTCTCTCCAGACAGACGGATGCCAACAGACAAAAACTCAACACAAGCTGGACATTCAAGACAAATCATAGCGGCTCTCACCACGAGAGACCGGCAAAAAATGATCACCAGGTTTGAGACTGGTTTTCTTTTTTTTTTTTTCCATATTGTGATCAGTGAAGACGAGAATGGTCCAGACGACACCCTGGAGTTCCAGCCTGGTCTGAGTCTGTAGGTCCGACCTGCGCTCCACGCTTCCCTTTCATAGCCTATTCAAGTGTCCATCAGTCCCGGGAGATACCGACACTTGCTGTGTTGGTGTGAGAATGCGGGCAAGACCTTTAGAGGCACATCCCTTACTTGAATGGAACTGGATTCTGTGGAGTCACTCTTCTCGTTGGAGCTGACAACGCGACTGGCAAGTCTGGGAAGCAGGAGAAGGGTACAAATCGGCCTCCTCTCACCCGTACCCCCAGACCCATCCTCAAACGAACTTAAAGAAGAGGAAAGAGGAAAGCATACAGAAAAAAAAAACCCAATCGGTCGTCCCTCTATGCATCTTCACTCCTCCCCGCTCCTCCCCAGTACCCGCCTCTCTCTCTCTCTCTCTCTCTCTCTCTCTCTCTCTCTCTCTCTCTCTCTCTCTCTCTCTCTCTCTCTCTCTCTCTCTCTCTCACACGCGTATATGTGTATAGGTGTGGACTGGATTTCCATGATGGGACTCGCTGGACGTATGCTAATAATTTTCTGTTTGAAGCGGAGATTACGCTGTCTGTGACAGACAGACAGAGACAGAGGGCTTGGGCTGACAGAGAGAGAGATGGAGGAGGGGGGGGGGGGTGGGGTGAGGGCGAGAGAGGGAGACGACTGACAGACAGGGAGTAAGAGAGAGAAAGAGAGAGAGAGAGGGGTGGGGGGAGACAGGCAGACGGAAAAGACAGACAGAAAAAAAGACGGATGGACAGAGAGAGAGAGAGAGAGAGAGAGAGAGAGAGAGAGAGAGATTGATTGATTGATTGATTGATTGATTGATTGATTGATTGATCTTTAAGGATGTAGATTTAGGCCAAAGCCTAGTCTTACAATCTGTCCTTGTCATGCATACATTATTTCAACACATATCATTCAGAGAGAGAGAGAGAGAGAGAGAGAGAGAGAGAGAGAGAGAGAGAGGAAGATACATACAGGGAGAAAGAAAGAGACAGTGAAAGAACAGGAGAGGGGGGGCGCAAATGTAACAGAGAAAGAATTAAAGAAGTGGAAGAGAAACTGGCGCGGAGAGACACAGACAGAAGAAAGAACAGACAAAGATTAAAGAAACAAACAGAAAAAACAAGGTCATTAAGTGAGCAACGAAGAGAGACTTGATTTTCTGTTACACTCCTGTAAACTGAACTTTCAACGTTGAAGTAAAAATCAGAGGAAAAAAGCGTCTCGACCACATTAACATGCTGTTCTCAGTATAGAGTGCCGGCTATGTAAATCCTCACACTCTCTCTTCCCTGTTAAATTTCCCCCCACATCCCCCACCCCACCCCCTTTCTCCCTATACAGCTTCGGTCCCACTTCTATCCCTACCCTTCAGCCCCATCGTGCCCACGCGTGTCTTTTTCCTCTCACAATTCCACTGACTCTGGTCTTCCTAAATCTCCACGCAGTCTTTTCTCTCAAACTTCCACTCGCCCAATTTTTTTTTTTTTTTTCTTTTTCTTTCTTTTTTTCTATCCCAACCTCTGCGTCACCTCAGAGGCAGTGCACCCACGCCGCTCATTCCGACATCCCGTCCACAGCCACAGCCTGGTCGGCCCCGCCGCAGCCCCCGGCACCAGCAATCCACAGGGAGCAGCAAATGTCATGTCGTCAAGAGGCAACCCACTGGAGGAGACACTGCACTGCTGCCGAGTCACTTCGGTGGTGTTCAGTGGCGCCTGTTCTGATCTAACATACGCAGGACACCACCTACTACGCTCCTTACTGACGACAATAATTGCTTAGTCGCGGAGCCGGCGTGAATGAGCTCTCCCTCCGAAGGGCGCCACCACGTCCGTCCAACGACAGCCCTCATGGACTCGCCGATACCGGTGACCCCGACGGAACCCAAACCAAGACCACAGACGTGGAGAGGACATCGAAACTGAGGTCACCGTGAGAGCAGGGCATGATGGGCTACAGAACTTAAGACATTTTTTTTTTAATGCTGATCGATGAGAATGAGGATGATTAATATGATGCTACGGATGCTACTCGCCCAATTCTGATTCAGTTCCCACATGCACCCCTTTCTTCTGGATTTTCTACTCACTTTGTTCCCATCAAAATTTCGGGTCCGAGTCCACAGTTACAGTTAAGGCGCAAAATGCTATATTTTCCCTAGGATTCTCAAAACTGTACCTGGCTTTTCTCGGGAGGGTCAGTCAGTGCCAAAACGTATTCATCACACAGTCCACCCCTTGACCCATACCATACCTGACTCTGAGGCAGATTTCATGTTCCTTCCTTATTCTGTGCAAGCACGATTCACACGACCCTTTATTTATTTTCCTGTGGTCTGCTAGATTTTCCACTCCAAAATCCTAGTGCCCTGCCAACGACTTAGAAACACAAGGAGTCCACAAGTCATGCATCATTCTGCTTTTTTTTGCTGACACATGACATTGAACTCATTTCTTTTCAACAATATGCAGTATGAACCTTTCGACAGTAATAATTGACATCATTTTTCAATATGATAAGAGAAAACCTACTGGTCCCAAATTCAAGGGTGAAAAATCATCTTTTTCACATCAAAAAAAAAAAATTACAGAGCCAGGGCGATTTTTCATCTGTTCAAACTTTGTTGCTACTTCTTGACCTTTCCTGTAACTTGACCTTCTACCCCCCCTGTAACTCCCCTCCCCTCCATCCCACGCCAAGCCCGCCTCCCCCCCCCCTGCAGATTTGAACCCCTCCATCTGTTTTTCCCTCTCTTTTCTCACGTTTCCTTCCTCTCCCCACCACGTTTCTTTCTCTCTTCTCCACGTTATTCCCAAACCTTCTCCCCTTTTCTCCAGCTACTTCCCCTGTCCTTTCTCTCTTCTCCAGTCTGTACTTCCCCTTCTTTCTCACGTTTCCTCCTCTCTTCTCTCTTCTCCAGTCTGTCTTCTCAGTCTGTACTCCCCTTCTTTCTCACGTTTCCTCTCTCTCTTCTCCAGTCTGTATCCCTTCTTTTCTCACGTTTCCTCTCCCCTCCCTTTCTCACGTTTCCTCTCTCTCTTCTCCAGTCTGTACTTCCCCCTTCTTTCTCACATTTCCTCTCTCTCTTCTCCTGTAACTCTCCCTTCTTTTCTCACATTTCCTCTCTCTCTTCTCCAGTCTGTCGCCTCCCTTCTTTCTCACATTTCTCTCTCTCTCTTCTCCATCTGTACTTCCCTTCTTTCTCACGTTTCCTCTCTCTCTCTTCTCAGTCTGTACGCCTCCTTCTTTCTCACATTTTTCTCTCTCTCTCTCTTCTCCAGTCTGTACTTCCCCTTCTTTCTCACATTTCCTCTCTCTCTTCTCCAGTCTGTACTTCCCCTTCTTTCTCACGTTCTTTCTCCTCTCCTCTCTCTCTTCTCCAGTCTGTACTTCCCCTTCTTTCTCACATTTCCTCTCTCTCTTCTCCAGTCTGTACGCCTCCCTTCTTTCTTTCTCACATTTCCTCTCTCTTTCTCAGTCTGGTAGCTTCCGTCCAGTCTTACGCTCTCCCCTTCTTTTCTCTCTCTCTTCTTCTCTTCTCTCTACTCTTCCAGTCTGTCTACATTTCCTCCCTCTCTTTCTACAGTCTGTACGCCTCCCTTCTTTCTCTCTTTTCTCTCTCTCTCTTCTGCAACTCTTCCTTTTTACCGCCTTCTGTCTCTAATGTCCACGCAGCAAATCGATTACATTTCTTCCTGATATCAGTTTCACGTGCAAAGTACGCCAAGGATGCAGACAGTTTGTTCAGTTCAGGTCAGTTCAGTGGTTATTTGAACGTCTGTTCATCAGCCATGATATTAGACGATAAGAAAAGGGCAACAGAGATCACTGAGAATGTCAGAACCTACTGTCTCTGGCCATTTTCCCCTCACATCTGTCTTTCACATGTTATGGTCTGGACCCCCCACTAAGAATACTTTTGAAAATACCTCACATTTTTTTTTTTATCACAACAGTCTCTCACCAACTCTGACTGGGAAAATGACGTGTGCGATGTCTGTAATACATGTGTCATGTAACATATGGTCAATGCTTTCAAAATATGCGGTATTTATACCTTTTAATTGGTATTGAACTGTTAAAATTGGGCAATCTAGTAGTGTATAATGGACAGAAAATTTCCCTGACAATGCCAAACATCAGGAGAGAATTTTGTGTTCAATGTGTTTTAAACCGAAGGTTTTATTGATTAACTGTGGCAAGGTATCTTGACAGTTTCCCAACAAATGAAGTATTACACTTATAGACGGTTTTCAAAACGCACATCAGAAATAGAAATAGGTTGACGTTTCCTTAAGTTGCCTATTTTTGGTCAGATTACTGGCTGGCTATTGGGGGGGGGGGGGGTAGGTTGGGTATGGTCTGCATTTATTCAAATGTTCCAATATATGAGACGCACTTTGGTCGGTACTCTATCCCAGCAAACTCAATGTTATAATTATAATATACTCCGTTTTCTTCTTAAAACCAGTGAAAGCGTTGTCAGTGTTTTTCCAGCTGTCTGTAGGGCGTCAAACGGAAATTCTGTACTCTCAAAAATGAGTTGATAACTAGAACTTTTTTCTTTCATGGCACTTTTATATCTATAATTCCAGGTTCATCTCTACTTAAAGATCCCTACGGGTTGCCGAATTACACAGTCCCAACGGGGGTGGCTGTTGAAGCGCTGCGGTCGAAAACCACCATTCAGAAGACCACGGACATACAAATCGAAAACACAACCAAGGTGTTGGGCAAACAAAGAACATAGCCGCAAAGAACCAAGGGAGTTCATCAAAACCATTATAGGCAAATAGAAACAAATACAAGAAGTCAAACAAAAACAATAACTATGGTCAGAAGAACACAAAAAGACGAACAACTTGTGACTTACAAGTGCCTTTGGAACGAAAACCTTTTAGTAGCACTGGGAAAAAACATGCAAGATGAATAACAGTAAAGAACGAGTAAAGAGGTAGCGTTTTCCTCTTCCCCTCCCCTTTCCCCCCCCCCCCCCCCCTCCCTCCTTTCCCCCCTCTCCCCCCCTTTTTCCCCCCCTCCCCCTTCCCCCCCCCCCATGAATCCCCCCCCCCCCCTCCCCCCCCCCCCCCCCCCCTCCTGTGGATGAAATAAATTAACTCTCATAAATCAAAATGATGAGGCGGAACTACACAACAAATCACTCGCCTCATTGCCATGGTTACGTCATTAACAGACCACGGGACGGCACAAACAAATAATATAACCCACCCCCCCGCCCCCCCCCCCCATCCCCCCCCCCCCCCCCCCCCCCCCCCCCCCACCCCCCCCCCCAAACCCCCAACCCCCACCCCCCCCCCCCCCGCCCCCCCCCAACCCCCCTCCCCCCCCCCCCCCCCCCCCCCCCCCCCCCCCCCCCCAAAACCCTCCCCCCCCCCCCACCCACCCCCCCCCCCCCCCCCCCCCCCCCCCCCCCCCCCCCCCCACCCCCCCCCCCCCCCCCCCCCCCGTCCCCCCCTCCTCCATCCCAAAAGTCAGATTTTAATAAAGAAGTCCAAGCTTGTCTTTTTACTCTGTTACCTGACACACATGTACATAGCATCACAACATCAAACAAACAAACGGCGAAGATAAACACACAATTAATGTTCATAGATCTGCCTTCAAGAGGGATTAACGATGGTTCCCTCATGCAGCTAGTGAAGGTTTTTCCATATTTATAAAATATATTTTTAATCAATCTTATGTCGCCATTTTCTTCAGCTCTCTTCCCCTATCTTCACCAACTTCCCCCCTTTTTTTTTTCTCTTCTTTTAAAGTTCTAATCTTACCCAGTCATTACGATTAATGACGAAGAGCCTTTTTTGATCTTAGATAAAGTCAAGCAAACAAAAAAGGAACAAACAGTAACAAGTACAGGTGATCTCCTTGATCATTGTATAGGAGGATTTTTCCCTCGGAGTTAACATTGGTCCTGATTCCATTTCCCATACAGTCCTTCGAATGAGACTAAAACCGAGGTACCGTGTGTGGAACACACGCATAACATCTTGCAAACACGTAAAATCCCATCACCAACTTTCGGAAAAGGCCGGTTTGGCCGTTGGCATGGGTGACACACGTTACACATAGCATGCACCTTCCCCGAAGACGGAGTATGGGCTGCCTCAATGGCGGGAAAAAAAAAAAAAACCGGTCATACACACAAAACTCCTCTCCCTTTGTTGGGCAGATGGGATTAATACTTGCCTGTCTACACAGGGAGTGTCCGCAGGAGTATCAGCCTGCGTGCGCAGAAGAAGAAGAAGAAGAAGACTGGTATGATAGGAAATCTGAAATGAGGCAGGGAACAGTTTTCAGTTTCATTTTCATAAGGAGGCGTCACTGCGTGCGGACTAGTCCATATACGCTACACCACATCCGCTAAGTTTTGAGAGCACATTACGCATGATTTTTAAGCTGATGGATCAATGAATTAACAGTTAAGATGAGAGACGACTTAGCAGGTGTGTCTGACCTACACATTAGCCCAGCGCGCTCGTCAGACCTTGAGTGCAGGGTACGGTAAAGGGTAGCAACAGCGAACATGTACGGTAACTCTTCCATGATGAAATGAATTATATGCCCCTAACTCCAAAATGAATGTTACTTACGACACCCAATTGACGTTTCCTGTTCTGGGTACTG
>JADBJO010009672.1:17500-20000 GCA_016801955.1 Conus betulinus
TGAGGTGTTCAGGGTGGTGAAGGTGAAGGTCAGGCCTAAATAATGAACATCTCAAGTGTCAGAGAGGTGCACTTGTTTGCTCTCTGTGTGTTCTGAGATGTCATTTCTGCGAGGAAATTCGATGTCGTAGGCAATGGCCCCCTCCCCCTTACGGGCGTGTGTTTAGAACAGAAAGGATGCAAGATTGAGGACGAGAACGCCCTTTCAGGTCTTCAGGCTCCTGTGTGCCATTAAATAAAGAACATCTTAAGCGCGCGGGGGATGTCTCCTTGTTTGTGTGTCTGTGTGTTCTGTGTTGTATGTTTGTGCGAGGTGTTCGTGTGCGTAGGCAGCGTTCGTTTGGTGTTACGGGCGTGTGTTTATGTCACCGAGGGAGCAAGAATTGACTTTTACTGACAGGCCTTCTTCAGTATCAGCAAGCGCATACGCGCTACGCGTGTGTGTGTGTGTGTGTGTGTGTGTGTGTGTGTGTGTGTGTGTGTGTGTGCCTGCGTGCGTGCGTGCGTGCGTGTGCGTGTGTCTGTGTGTGTGTGTGTGTGTGTGTGTGTGTGTGTGTGTGTGTGTGTGTGTGTGTGTGTGTTCACAAACGACGAAAACAATAAATGATGCAGTGTCTACAGCATTTGTCTCTGTCGTCTATGTCTTTGTGATCGCGCAGTCTAACATACACATTCACGTTCGTAAATGGAAAAGAAAAGATGAAAAAACAAAGACGAAGTCTTTTTTTTTTTTTTTACAACAGAAAGAGATGAAAAATAAAGTCAAATTTTTACAATAGGGAAAAAGGGGTGGTGTGTGTGGGGGGGGTGTGGGGGGTGGGGGGGGGGGGGGGGGGGGGGGGGGAAGGAGGGGAACAGTACAAACTTTTACAGTCTGGTTTCATATTCAGCTTCTTATCCTATAAAGTTCACTTCATCTTCCAATACAAACAAGATAAAGATGGTATGTCAAGGCTAGATGAAAAAAAAAAACACAGAAAAAAAGGATAATACAATGCAGATTCTATCCTGATGCTGTTCGGGCCATTATCTTTCTTCCATGCGCAAATCAGGGTAACGTCCCCTGATGAGTAGAAAGACCAGAGTGCCTTGTTGACTTCATCGTCATCAGAGGAATGTCGGCCCTGTCGTCTCATTGGCTAGTACCTCAACCAATCACTGGGCCGCCATCCTCCAACCTCGTTCTGCCATCAGCATGTGGCTAGAAGCAGAGGTCGGACAGCCATTTTGTTTACAGCTCGGCCGACCGTGAGGGGCGTGTCAGGGATGAGCGAGGAAAGATGACGACACATATAATGCACACAAAAGACAGCTCCCAAAACTTCCGCTGCGACAGCGAGGCCATGTCAACGCCAGTCTGTCAACAACACGGAGACCCCCTGTCAACACCAGTAAGTCTGTCAACAACACTGAGACCTTGCCACCACCAGTAAGTCTGTCAACAACATGTAGACCACTGTCAACACCAATAAGGCTGTCAACAACACGGAGACCACTGTCAACACCAATGAGGCTGTCAACAGTAGTCAGTGTGGAATGGGAAAACACTCATGAAGACACTGAACAAAGCACGGGGTAACGTTTACTGAATATGCAACACAAAACCTGGCGGTTGAATTTTTGACAAAATGGCTTCTTCTGACGTCACGGCTAGCACACATAGAAATGCACAAAACAACACACCCCAGATAATACGCAAATTACAAAAAAAAAAAATCCTGAATAGTAATCATATGAGAAAATTGCCTTTACTTCCAGTTTGTTAGTGACAAGAGAGAGAGAGAGGGGGGGGGGGGGGGGGGGGGAGAGGACAGACAGACACAGACGAAACAAACAGACAGACAGACAGAGGCAGAGACAGAGAGACAAAGACGGAGAAAAGAGGCAGAGACAGACAGACAGACAGACAGACAGAGAGACAAAGACAGAGAGTGTGAGAAACAAAAAGAGAGACAGAGACAGAGTGACAGTCAGACAGAGATGCAGAGAGAGACAAAAAGAAAGAGAGAATGGTTGGGTCATTTCTGCTCTTATCAAAAAGGGTGGGGGGTGGGGGCGGGGGGTGGGGGGGTGGGGGGGGGGGGGATCATATTCCTCTCGGTAACAATCACTCAAAAATGACACAAACGAAGACAAATTGATCTACGTCGAGAATACAATTTACGGTGTACTATTCTCGTGCTCAGGAAACATTATTTCAAATTATTCATAGTTCATAACACTCAAGAGGGTGAGGAGAGAGAGAGAGAGAGAGAGAGAGAGAGAGAGAGAGAGAGAGAGAGGAGAGAGAGAGAGAGAGAGAGAGAGAGAGAAGGAGCAGGATCGCCCGACAGCAATCACTAATCTTTCTCTCTTTTGGTGTTGGAAGTCTTTGCTTTTTTTTATCCTATATTCTGTTGAGTAGATGTTAAAAACATTCCTCTGTAAAAAAAAAAAAAAAAAAAAAAAAAAAAAAAAAAAAAAAAAAAAAAAAGGAAAAAAAAGCATTTGACATTTTAGGT
>JADBJO010009672.1:25000-30000 GCA_016801955.1 Conus betulinus
GCCTCATTCGAAGGACTTTTGGGAAATGGAGATAGAACCAATGTTAAGTCCAAAGGAAAAATCCCCGTGTGCTGGGCCTGATGGAGATTCCAACCTGCAACCCCAGGATCGTCAAAATTACGAATCCGCCGCTCTACCACTGAGCTGTTCCGGCCCCCTATATATACAATATGATGTTCGTCATCTTGGGGTTGAGAGGGGATGAGAAGATTTGTGGATACGCAGGTGGCTGATCAGGCCAATACATGCACAGAATGTGTGCCGACAGCTTGGACAGGCAATGTGGGAGACCTGCTCTTGTTTGCTGGCGCGAGCTTTCCTTGCCTGTCTCTTTTGTTGTGCTGCAGCTGTCCTCCTTTCTTCACATCAGTTGGCTCCTTTGTGGATAGAGTAGCGCCATCAAGCTCGATCCATAGCAGTTTCATCCCATGTGTTAGGGTTGATGTTGATCCCATGTGTTAGGGTTGATGTTGATCCCATGTGTTAGGGTTGATGATGATCCCATATGATGTTAGGGTTGATGTTGATCCTGTGTGTTAGGGTTGATGTTGATCCCGTGTGTTAGGGTCGATGATGATCCCGTGTGTTAGGGTTGATGATGATCCCGTGTGTTAGGGTTGATGTTGATCCCATGTGTTAGGGTTGATGTTGATCCCATGTGTTAGGGTTGATGTTGATCCCATGTGTTAGGGTTGATGTTGATCGCATGTGTTAGGGTTGATGATGATCCGTGTGTTAGGGTCGATGATGATCCGTGTGTTAGGGTTGATGTTGATCCCATGTGTTAGGGTTGATGTTGATCCCATGTGTTAGGGTTGATGTTGATCGCATGTGTTAGGGTTGATGATGATCCCGTGTGTTAGGGTCGATGTTGATCCCATGTGGTTAGGGTTGATGTTGATCCCATGTGTTTAGGGTTGATGTTGATCGCATGTGTTAGGGTTGATGATGATCCCGTGTGTTAGGGTCGATGATGATCCCGTGTGTTAGGGTTGATGATGATCCCGTGTGTTAGGGTTGATGTTGATCCCGTGTGTTAGGGTTGATGTTGATCCTGTGTCTTAGGGTTGATGTTGATCCTGTGTCTTAGGGTTGATGTCGAACGTTTCCAGACGCAGTCACACACGCTGTGAGTGGGATGAGGCCATTGTGGAATCCAGCCATGGTAACGTATTCTCCAGATTCAAGACTCACTCACTGTTGACCCATGTACGTTTGGAAATAGATGATGCAACGCGGGGGACATGCCCCACAGGCAAAACACAGGAAGAAGTCGTCGCGCAAAACGGAAAGCAACGAACTCCCAAAAAGACCAACGATCTAGGGCCACTTCCCACGCTTGCTAACTGCATGATGTTTGAACATCTGCCAGGGAGGTAAGACAGGTCATCTGTGTCAGCCTGGAGATGGCGTTCAGCAAACGTGACCCCGCTGTTTTCACGGGAAAAGACACTGCTGGTGGGCACACCCTGTTTAATTTTGCCGCTTCAGTTAGTTTAAACACGGGGACAGTCACCTCTGGTGGGCACGTGCACGCCCTGATTAATTTTGCCCATTCAGTTAGCTTAAACACGGGACAGACACCGCTAGTGGGCACGCCCTAATTAATTTTGCCCTTCAGTTAGCTAAAACAGTTCAACCAGAGAAAAACAAAGGTGTGAAACGAAGCGCGCCTGATATGCAGACAGTCGAAAAAGGTGGCGAACACACACACACACACACACACACACACACACACACACACACACACACACACACACACACACACACACACACACATACACACACACACGCGCGCGCGCGCGCGCACTCACGCACGCACACTCACACACACACACACATACACCCCGACGATTTTTTTTTTGGGGGGAGGGGGGTATTTATTTCATTTGTATTCATTTTTCATTTGTTATGTTATCTTTCTCTTTTTTTTTTTTTCTGTCCCACAATCTGTGCCACCTCAGTGGCTGTGCACCCACACCGCTCATTCCGACTCCCCGTCCACAGCCACAGCCCCGGCACCGGCAATCCACAGGGAGCAGTCAGCGTCAAGTCGTCAAGAGGCAACCCACTGGAGGAGACACTGCACTGCTGCCGAGTCACTTCGGTAGTGTTCAGTGGTGCCTATCCTAAATGCAGGACACCACCTACTAACGACAATAATTGCTTAGTCGCAGAACCAGCGTGAGTGAGCTCTCCCTTCAGAGGACGCACTACGTCCATCCAACGACATGATATCGGGGATTTAATCACCGACATGGTTTGGATCTTTTGCGAAGCTTGGTGACTATGAAGTGGAAAATGAGGCGGATTTCGTCAGTCACAGAGAACAATACACTTATCACCATTTCCTTTCAGATGGAATGGTCTAGAAACCAACAGTCATCTAAAAACTGTATCCCCCAGTGCGATCTTCTGTGCATCCACCCAGTCATTCATTCAGGAACACGCACGGCAAATTTCTTACCTTTCATATTATTTTTTTTTTTTAACAGCATTCGTCTTCACAGTCTAAATCAATACGAGCAGGCCGAAAGATGGGTTTACATGGGGTAAGAATGACCTCACCATGACCCTCTCATTTGAAATTCACATTGATCCAATGGAGGGCTAGGTAGCTGGCTCATTGAGAGGTTTCGCTGACCTCTCATTTGAAATTTCACCATTGATCTAACGGATGAATCGGTAGGCTTGGTGAGAAGCTTTGCTATTTTGTGTGTGTTTGTTCGCTTTTTAATTTTTTTAAATTTAATTCTAATTTTTTTTTTTAGAACCGTTACGTAAGAAATCCAGAAATGCGTTTTGGGTACGTTGGACGCTAGGAATTCTTGCGAGTTTGGGGAGTGGCAGCATTTCATTGCATACTCCTGCGGCGATCAACGCTAGGAAAAAGTGAAAAAATAACGAGAGTATCTTTCATGGAAGAGAAATTAGCCGACAATCGTAACATCTTTCTGAATGGAGCACGAAAAGTGGTGGCAGCTTGTACTTTGTGCACGAAAAGTAGTGACATCCTGTGACTGGTGCAACAAAAGTAGTGACGTCCTGTGACCAGTGCAACAAAAGTAGTGACGTCCTGTGACTGGTGCAACAACAAAAGTAATGACGTTCTGTGATTGGTGTAACAAAAGTTGTGACGTCCCTGTGACTGGTGCAACAAAAAGTAGTGATATCCTGTGACTGGTGCAACAAAAGTTGTGACATCATCCTGTGATTGGTGTAACAAAAGTTGTGACGTCCTGTGACTGGTAATTTGTTCCTGGCCAGCTGATCGTACTCATGGTATTATGTAACTCGGGTTTCCCCTTGCTCTTTTGGGCGAGGTGTTTATACGCTGTTTTTGGTTTGGTCAGTTGTGACGCTGTCCATTTTTTAGCAAAAGTGTAGATTTAACTCCATATAGTAGTATATATTTTGAAATAAAAACACAACTTCAGTTGAAGACAGTACTTCTATGGGTCCCACTTGCATCTTCAGGTGTATCTTTTTCTTCCACTGAACTTGTTTGCAGCATAAATTTCATAATAAAAGAACAAAAGAAACAAGCGAATTGTGAGGTGAAGTAACTTTGGATAGTTGTTATACCTAATATGGTAGTGTCGCAGAGATGTTGTTTGTTATTGTTGTTGTTGAGCAGTTGTGATTATCATTGATACAAGGTTGTATCCAGTTAGGTGGTGAGACATCGGGGCTTGTGTGTGTGTGTGTGTGTGTGTGTGTGTGTGTGTGTGTGTGTGTGTGTGTGTGTGTGTGTGTTTTTTTTTTGTTTTTTTTTTGGGGGGGGGTGGGGGGTGGGTATTTATTTCATTTTTATTCATTTTTCATTTGTTATTTTATTTCATCTTCTGTATTTTGTTGTTGTTGTGTGTTGTTGTGTTGTTGTTGTTGTTGCTTTCCCATCTTCTGAGCCACCCATTGGCAGTGCACACACGCCACTCATTCCGACCCGCGCCTCCCCCGACATGATATTGGAGATTAAATCACCGACATGTTTTCGATCTTTTGCGAAGCTTGGTGAATATTAAGTGGAAAATGAGGCGGATTTCGTCAGTCACAGAGAACAATATGCTTATCACCATTTCCTTTCAGATGGAATGGTCTAGAAACCAACAGACTCTTGTCGTTTTAAAACTGTATTCCCCAGTGCGAACTTCTGCGCCTCCACCCAGTCATTCATTCAGGCACGCACACGGCAAATTTCTTACCTTTCATATTATTTTTTTTTAACAGCATTCGTCTTCAGTCTTAGTTGCAAAGTGAAACGACTGCAGGCGGAAATTTAAACAAATCTTAAATAAATGTCAGCGAACCGCCCAGAGAAACGTGGACAAACGAGTCACAAGATAACACACAACGCGTTTCGATCTCTTAGGTCCTCCTCAGGTGAAACAAAGATGAACAAAATAACGAAAATGCACTTAGCTTTGATCGCTTCAGATTGCTTCTGAGTTCAGCGCAAGGAAGAAGGCGTTGAATGAGCAACAGTATTAACAGTTAACAGTATTTGCTCATTCAACGCCTTCTTCCTTGCGCTGAACTTAGAAGCAATCTGAAGCGATCAAAGCTAAGTGCATTTTCGTTATTTTGTTCATCTTTGTTTCACCTGAGGAGGACCTAAGAGGTCGAAGCGCGTTGTGTGTTGTCTTGTGACTCGTTTGTCCACGTTTTTCTCTGGGCGCGTTCGCTGACATTTATTTAAGATTCACAGTCTTAATCAATACGAACAGGCCGGTAGACGGGACGAAATAGAAATTCAGTGCTTCTCTCGTGTCCACGACAAATGTTCATCCTCTGCCAGCGGAACAGCAACGAGTGAGGCTATCATCCTCTGCCAGCGGAACAGCAACGAGTGAGGCTAGCATCACCTGCCAGCGGAACAGCAACGAGTGAGACTATGAGATGCACACGGCATATGCTTGACGGTGGCGTTGGGTTTGTGTGTGTGTGTGTGTGTGTGTGTGTGTGTGTGTGTGTGTGTGTGTGTGTGTGTGTTTTGTTTT
>JADBJO010009672.1:35000-45000 GCA_016801955.1 Conus betulinus
TTAGCTGATAATTATAGGGGTGTGTCTCTACTGAGCTTAATCAGTAAATGTTATACATCAATTTTGAACAAGAGACTCGTTGAATGGGTGGATAAACATAGCAGGATTACGGAGTCCCAAGCTGGATTCAGGCGTGGATACTCCACAATAGATCACATTTTTACTCTCAATTCAATTGTCGAAAAACTGTTGTCAAAGAAAGGTGGTAAACTTTACGCTTGTTTCGTTGATCTGAGGAAAGCGTTTTGACTCGGTTCAGCGACAACCTCTATTCAACATTTTGACTAAAAATGGAATACATGGAAAATTTCTTATTGCTATTAATGCTATGTACAAATCTGTTTTGTCTTGTGTACGTACTGAAGATGGATTAACTGAGTTTTTTTGACTGCCCCGTGGGCCTTAGACAGGGATGTATGTTAAGCCCGATTTATTTTCGTTATATGTGTAAATGAAATAGCAGCAGCTGTGGATAGCAAAGGGGTTCATGGTATTCAAATCTTGCCTGGATTAGCGGAACTTTATCTCCTCTTGTTCGCAGATGACATTGTATTATTATCCAGCCGGCTATTGGTTTACAAAATCAAATTAATACGTTGAACAGTGCTTGCAAAAACCTATTTTTGACTGTAAATACGGAGAGACGAAAGTCATGGTGTTTCGAAAAGGCGGATTTTTAGGGAAAAAAGAAAAACTGGAATCTTGATGGAAATCCATTAGAGGTAGTAAACGAGTACAATTACCTGGGATACGTTTTACAACAAAAATGAGTACAAAGAGAGGAGTAGATGCTCTTGCAGTGAAAGGTAAGAGAGCATGTGTTGACTGTGTAAAACATATAACAAAGTTGAATGACATTTCCAAAGCCTGTTTCTTTCGAATCTTTGATGCTCAGGTACAGCCCATTCTCTTGTATGCCTCAGAAATGTGGGGGCTTCAAAGGCTTGATAATATAGAAAAAAATACATTCTTTTGCCTGTAAACGTTTTTTGAATGTACCTCTTCGAGTACCAAACAAATTTGTATATGGAGAAACTGAACGTTACCCTTTGTACATAAACAGTGCAGTCAGATGTATACGTTATTGGCTCAAATTATTGAAAATGGATTCATACAGATTACCCAGACAAGCATACTCAATGATTTTTAATTTAGATGAAAAGGGCAAAAAATGTTGGGTAACTTTAGTTAAAAATACTCTGTGCAGTCTCGGATTTGGATATGTATGGTTGCAACAAGGTGTGGGCTGTGAGCAGACTTTTGTATCATTGTTCAAACAGAGAATGAATGAAGATATATATAGACAAGAGTGGGATGAATCTGTAATGGTTAAGGAAATATACCAAAGATATAGTTCGTTTAAAACGAGCTTTGAAAGTGAACGCTATTTCGAATTCATTGATATAAAATGTTTTCGAGATTGCTTGATAAAGCTACGTCTTGGTTTGCTGCCGATCAATGGATCCTTCTTCAGAAGAATGTTTCAGAAAAATGGAAATTTTATGTGTACAGTTTGCAATGAGCTAGAAGACGAAGATCATTTTGTAAACAAGTGTGTTCTTTACAAGAATTTAAGAGTGAAATATTTGATTATGAGACAGCAGCCGTATGTCAGTTTATTAAGAAATGGCTCTGATAGTAATATTCGCAAGCTTAGTGTATACCTTTTCAATGCATTGAAGCTAAGACGGGTTTACAACGAAAATCTGGATGCATTGTAAAATCATTTTGTCTGATTTAGTTGTAAAAGTCTACAACTTTATGTTTTGTGTTAGACCCCATTCTAGGGGCTGACCCACACCCGCGATATTGAAATGGAGTTTTTTTTTTTTTTTTAAATTGATAATAATGACGATACTAATAATAGCAATAAAAGTGAAAATGATAGTTATTATTATCATGAAAATAATCATAATGATAATAACAATTCATGGCAAGAGAGTCCTTCACTACCCTACCTACGCTTTTACAAGAGATACCTCCCCTTCATCTTCCCTCCCCCAACATTCCCGCTTTTATGAAAATGTAGAAGATGAGTCCCTCTTCAACCCCCCCCCCCCCCCAGCTTTTATGAAAATTTAGAAGATGAGTCCCTCTTCACCCCCTCCCCATCCTCCCCCCCCCCCCCCCCCCCCCCCTTCCGGCTTTCATGAAAATTTAGAAGATAAGTCCCTTTTCACACCCCCCTCCCCACCCCCCACCCTGGGCTGGCTTTTTATGAAAATTTAGAAGATGAGTCCCTCTTCAAATCCCCCCATCACCCCCCATCCTCCCCCCCCCTTTCCCCCTTCGGCTTTTATGAAAATTTAGAAGATGAGTCCCTCTTCACACACACCCCCCTCCTCCCATTCCCACACCCCCCTCCAGCTTTTAGAAGATGAGTCCCTCTTCAACCCCCCTCCCCCTTCACCCTTTCGGCTTTTATGAAAATTTAGAAGATGAGTCCCTCTTCATCTCCTCCCCCCCCCCCCCTCCCCGGCTTTTATGAAAATTTAGAAGATGAGTCCCTCTTCATCTCCTTACCCCCCCCCCCCCCCCCCCCCGGCTTTTATGAAAATTTAGAAGATGAGACCCTCTTCATCCCCTCCCCCCCCCCTCCCTTCCCCAGCTTTTATGAAAATTTAGAAGATAAGTCCCTCCTCTTCATCCCCCCCCCCCCCCCCCCCCCCCCCCCCCAACCATCCCAAGCTTTTTGTGAAAATTTGGACAAATGTGTCCCTCCCTCCTCACTGCCCTTTCAGGACATACATGACAAGTTTTGCCACTAATTTCAGCAAGGTGGGTAGTGGACCAGGTGGCTGTATCACAATACCTTCAGTCCGCTTCTCTATTCCACAACAATGACAAAAACCTCACTGAGTGTTGTTGGAAAAACTGGCAGCGACGATTTGTTCCATGCTCATTCTGTCTCCGCTGTTGTTGCTGATTATGTCGCATTATTGCTGCCAGCTTGATCTTGGCAAGACATGTGCGTAGAGCTGCCCTCTGAGAAATAACTGGGCTGGACTCACTGGCTGGCACATTTCTTGATTGTCTATCCCTGTGTCCCTCCCACATCGACAGGTGTGAACAAGGTGGTGCCAAGACTCGTCATGTACGTCCTGTTCATCTTCCTCTGCACCGGAGAATGGTCACTTTCAGCCTGAGAATGCAGAGGCATTGAGAGTTGCCCTGCGGGAAACAGCCGGGAGGGGTACATGGGTACGGAGGTATGCCTTCAAGAAAGTTGCCAACTGATGATTTATACTGACATAATGTCGGCATTCTTCAGACGTTTCTTGAGATTTGGAAAGAATCAATCAGCCGCTCTGCTGGTGTGTAGATGGTGGTGTAAGCAGAGCGAATGTGTCTGATCCTGGTCGACTGCATGAACTCTTCAAATGCTGAAGGCGTGAAATGCGGTCCGTTGTCATCCATGACGCCTTCAGGTCGTTCACACACGCCGTAATGACACGCCTCAGGTTGTTGATGGTCTTTCTCCGTCGTAGTTGATGTCATTCTGTTCAATTATCCTTTGGGAGACAGCCTGTATAGATGCATCTCCAAATGGAAATCTGGTATCTGTAGAGACCTTTGCGTGTCGTGGTCACCAACTGGCTGTTCTGCTGCCACTTCCATCTGATGGTAGTCTTGAGTGAGGTCCTGCTTGGTGAGCTTGGCTACGGGATGCACACGGGCAGTTGCTTGACGGCGGTGTTTTTTGTTTTCTGCCGGTGGGCTCAGCGGTCATGAACTATGGGTTGGTCCACTCATGGGAACGATCCCGTGGAGGTTCTGTCGTGTCACGTCCAGTGGACATTACATAATGTTATCTGCCAGGGAGCAATTATGTCCCTTCACGTTTTAAGGGAATGCCCTGTGCGTGCCTGCGCTCTATATGAACACAGCGCAGGCTTCCAAGGTGGTACGGGATTGCTTCCAACTGGTCTGTTCGGCGGTTGAGGACAGTACTGCTCTGGGTCCTACCCGCACCATTGCGTATATCTTTTTTTCTCTGCTTCCAGCGAGTGTAGCCAAAACCAGATGGTTTGGGGAGTTAGTGAAAGGTCCACATCAAGAACTGGGCTGACAGTCGTGTTATCTCCGCAAATTACAAAACTCTTTTGGCATAGCCACAGTAGGGGTGACGCCCAGTCGCTATGGTTCACCTTTTTCAGAACTCCATCTTCTTCCAGCTTCTCTGATGCTGTTTCCGCGTGTGGTCGCACGGCCCAGGACGTTGGCCTTGCCTTCCTGAATGTGGATGTTATGTCTGCGTTTAAGTGAAACCTTGCTTTGAATCTCTTCATGGTACCTACACCATCCTGGAAAAGGAAACTCATGTTCTCTGAGTACAGCCCGAAGTTTGAGATGAATAATGTTCAACATTTTTCTTCCTTATTTTGGTAAGAAAGGTGATCAGTTCCGCAAGACAAAACAGATTACAGGACAAAGCACGATGCATCCGACCTCTCAGGTCTTCTTCAGGCAAAACAAACACCATGTAGGACCATGAAAACGAAGAACAAGCAACCACTTATCTTCACATTCGTTTTCATTGTCCTAAATGTTGTGTGTTTTGCTTGAAGAAGACGCAAAAGGTCGAAATGCGTCCTGTTTTGTCCTGTAACTTCCTGTAGCTTTCTCCCAGTCAAGACGGGCCTTTTTGGCACTGGTGTCTGGCCAGATATATCAACAATTCACTCTGGAGTCTCTGGCCAGTGACATCAACAATTCACTCTGGTGTCTGTCCAGTGACATCAACAATTCACTCTGGAGTCTGTGGCCAGTGACATCAACAATTCACTCTGGTGTCTGTCCAGTGACATCAACAATTCACTCTGGTGTCTGTCCAGTGACATCAACAATTCACTCTGGAGTCTCTGGCCAGTGACATCAACAATTCACTCTGGAGCTTCTGGCCAGTGACATCAACAATTCACTCTGGTGTCTGTCCAGTGACATCAACAAATTCACTCTGGTGTCTGTCCAGTGACATCAACAATTCACTCTGGAGCTTCTGGCCAGTGACATCAACAATTCACTCTGGAGTCTCTGGCCAGTGACATCAACAATTCACTCTGGTGTCTGTCCAGTGACATCAACAATTCACTCTGGTGTCTGTCCAGTGACATCAACAATTCACTCTGCTACCTCTGGCCAGTGACATCAACAATTCACTCTGGTGTCTGTCCAGTGACATCAACAATTCACTCTGGTGTCTGTCCAGTGACATCAACAATTCACTCTGGTGTCTGTCCAGTGACATCAACAATTCACTCTGGAGTCTCTGGCCAGTGACATCAACAATTCACTCTGGAGTCTCTGGCCAGTGACATCAACAATTCACTCTGGGTGTCTGTCCAGTGACATCAACAATTCACTCTGGTGTCTGTCCAGTGACATCAACAATTCACTCTGCTACCTCTGGCCAGTGACATCAACAATTCACTCTGCTACCTCTGGCCAGTGATATCAACAATTCACTCTGCTACCTCTGGCCAGTGATATCAACAATTCACTCCAGTGTCTCTCCAGTGACCTCAACAATTCACTCTGGTGGCTGTCAGCTCCGTAGAACACTTCAGTCTGACAGGTTTCTGAGAGTAGAAGCCTTTCGCCAGAATCTGTATGTGACACACGTTTAGTGGCATCACCTGCTGGAAGTGCAGCATTAATTCCTTCCAGAATGTCCTGTCCATCCACTGTTCTTGTTCGCCTGGTGCCACGTCTGTCTCTTCCCTGTTGACGCACAAAGTCTTCTGCCACTGCTGACATGACAGAAAATGCCGATTATTATTGTTGTTGTTATTATTATTATTATTATCATCATCATCATGATTATTACTATTATAATCTTTATTTTATTATTACAAATGCAATTATTGTTATTCTTGCTGATGTTACTAGTATTATTATTATTACTATTATCGTTATTATTGTCATCTTTATTTTATTATTGCTATTGAAATTATTGTTGTTGCAGTTAATATAATAACAATAATAATGATAATATGTTGTCGTTGTTGTTGTTGTTGTAGATGATGATGTTGTCACAAATAGGCATTAGAGTGAAACTTCGGTAACCCTACTGAAGATCTACGAAAGTTTGAGGAGGTGTTCCTGCAGGACGCACATAGTTTGACAGACCCTTTCCACTACAGGCCTAGCAACTGACACCGCCAGGCTGCTTATGGAATCGAAAAATTTTCGAAAATGACAAATAAACAATGCATCAAACTGACCAGCTTCCCCCCAAAACAAACAAACAAACAAACAATAGACGTAAATGTCTTCATAGAACGACCAGATCAATGAAATTTGTATCACGAGTCTAGCTAGCATTATGCTTAGCGGAAAGAAAGTTTTCAATGTCAATAGAACTGGGGGGGAAAAAAGAAAGATTATGAGAAGTTTGCTGTGGTTTCTATGAATATGAATATAATGAAAATTTGATGTCGTTTTTATGGCGACCTGTTACTGAACGAACACATTCAAAGTGCAGTATAGAATGATTGCTGGAAAATAATGAAACTAATGTCAAAGGATGATAAAGGAATGTTCATAAGTGTGTGTGTTTGTGCTTACGTGCGTGCGTGCATGCGCGCGCGCGCGCGCGCGCGCGCGTGTGTGTGTGTGTGTGTGTGTGTGTGAAGTCATTATGGTTAGGCCCCATTTAGAATAGACGAATTGCTGTATGGCATCCCAGACTTACTTGAAAGACAGTTCGCTGCTCTGGGAGAAATAAGTTCAAAGAAGGGCAACGAAATGAGTTACGGTCATAAGAAATCATACCCGATCAAGAGTGAATGGATATCTAGGGTTTACATTTTTATGGAAGGGGATTTGAGTGGGAGAAAGAGGGAAGGGGGGGGGGGGGGGGGGGGGGAGGGGTTACTTGAATCGAGGTGGGGGACAGGGGGGTGGGGGGGAGGGTGAGGGGGCATGTGTGGTTTGGGGGGGGGTGGGTGGGTTTGGGGGGGGGGGGGGGGGGCGAGGGGAATTGACTGGGGGGGGGGGGGGGGGGGGGGGGGGGGGGGGGTTAATCTGGGGGGGTGGGGGGTTTGACAAAACTGTCATGCCAAGACATTTTTTAGGGTTGGGTTTTGTTTTATTTTTTGGGTGTGGGTCACCTCGACATTTTTAAGCGGACATTTAAGTCACCTACATTTTTAAAAAAAATTACATCTAACTATAACGTACACAACATGTAATCTTCAAGACATGGCGCCGTTGCTTAATTACTTAAGTAAATAAACTTTTTGATGGTCTAACGAAATGACTAGCCCAATGGAATAGCCTAACGGGATGTACTAAGCATAGTAAGAGAATGCACTAACCATGCATCTAGCAACTATTTTTGCTATTAGATCTTAATGGAATAACCAGAGCGTAAACACCATGCTGATAGAATGCACCAAAGATAAACCAAGAGCTAAAAATTTTCAAAATTCCGTTTTTGATTGGGAACATTTCCCGTTTTGAATATAGTGATGATATTATTCGAAAGATGCGAGATCATATCGCGAATCGAAATCTACTGCACGTTCGATTTAAAAGTTCAGTTCGATTTAAAAGAAAACAGAGGGCGTTTTAAAACCTTTTCGGGGTGTGACTGCAAAACTGTCGTCCCAAGAATTTGAACCTCACCTTAATTGTGGTTATCAAGGTGTGTGCGTGTATGTGTGTGGATTGTTTAACTGTTTGCCGTAAAGTATTCCAGATACGCGACGTTTAAATAGGGGCCTATTTGAACAAGTGGTTGCAACCTGCTACACATGTACTCCCTGGTCACGTGATTTTTATGAATTTGTCGCCATTTTCTGACGCATTTCCTGCTTTTCGTGATCGTGATCGTCACACCGATTTCAAACAGTTCTTTTGTGTCCATTTTTGTGAAAATCTCGATGCATTAGATGCATGAGAGCTTTCTCTTGTGGACTCTTTGACTGTGCATATTAGTGGAAGCGAGGAAATTGACGCGTTATTTTGCAGGAGGCTACGCGCTGCCGTGGGACAAGCACGCCGTCGACAAATTTATTTAGGCCAAGATGCCAGTGAAAAAACAAGGCGAGTTTCGAAGACTACTTAGTTGTTTTAATTGATTAATTTACTATAAATCGTCATATTTGTTGGGGCAGTAAATTGACACTCTTCTGTTGTGATCAGATCGTCGAAAATTCGTTGAAATGAGGTGTGTGAACATTTAACAAAAAATATTCATAAATCCCCGACACAAGAAGTCATTGCAGACGACGCATTTGGTGACACCATCGGCGGCGTCTGCTCTAAATCGCTTCTCTACGGACGAGTGCCCTTTATCTTGAATGAGCAAGTTTAGAGCTGTCTTGAAAACGACCAACTCGTTTTTGACTTGCCTCATGCGGGCAGGATGTATTAAGTTGAACCGGTTTACGGAGAAACGACCGTTAAAAACGATGTAAACAGGTTGTTGAAACAAGCGAAAGGGGAGAGCATTCTTTGAATTTTTCAGTTCTCTAAGCAGTTGTGGATGTGGGACTTCAGAAAAATGGGGGGAGGATGTGAGACAGGGACGGGACGAGGGCTGAAACGAACAGCATCAAAGAAAAGTATGAAATGCATTCTATATTTAGGTCATATTTCAATCATTATTTTGCACGTAAAGTCACAGTATTTTACTAGTGTAAAGTGTGAGTGTGTGTGTGTGTGTGTGTGTGTGTGTGTGTGAGAGAGAGAGAGAGAGAGAGAGAGAGAGAGAGAGAGAGAGAGAGAGAACAAAACTGGCATAATGAGACAAACAAGATCAAATACATAATATTCTTGTCAGAATGTTCTTTTTAACATACCAGAATCACTTAAACATGGGATCACTGAGTAGAGCTACCCCAACCAGTAAATCATGTTTTTCTTTTATTTTGTGATGTATTTATTTTAGCAACAGTAAGACTTCTTGGGAACATTTCTCTGGACAGAATGTACATGTTAAAAGAGGAATGGCACATTTACTTTGGGATGAATACTCACACACAAAAAAATGTAACATATAACAGATAAGTTTGAATAGATCTCAGTCACTGTTGCAGTAGCACAGTGACATACAGAGATGTTTTGGTGAACCAACTTACCAAACAACAGAGGGACTCGAGGTATCCTTTAGAAAAAAAGGCACATATTGGGGTCAAAACGGTGCTGAAAAGTGCAAGTGGTATTCAGCGTGTGTGTGTGTGTGTGTGTGTGTGTGTGTTGAGGTAGAGCCATTTAGAAATCAAAAGAACACAACCAGCCTGCACATCTGACCTGCTTACCTATTGTTTACAAGCCATTTAACTGGAAACGGCTCCCCCCCCCCCCCCCCCCCCACCAAAACTTCTGTTAATGGACAATAAATGATAAATTCAGTCACCCTAGAGATGAACTTTAGATTTGGACTGCGATAAATATCCTAGGACAAGGAATGGGACAATTCAGAAATCCTGTTTACAGAAGCCTGTTTACAGAAAGCCTGTTTACAGAAAGCCTGTTTACAGAAAGCCTGTTTACACACTGGACTTTGCTTCAGTGAGCAGGGTAATGATATACAAAACAAGAATGAAGTATGTGTGTTGACATGTGTGCACCATGCATATATGTTATCTTATGTTTTCATTCCTATTCTTGTTTGAATGCATTCCTTAAAGTTTGTTTTGGTTTGATTGGAGGGATGGAAATTTTGGAAAATAAACCTATGCTTGATGTACTCCATGATTTGATGAATATTGCTGCAAAATGGTTCTCGAACAAATAAAATTTTGTTTAAACCAAATTTTGTTTTGTTCAGTGTTAGGGTTGGGCAGAATGGGTTGGGTAGAGTGGGTTGGGGAGATTGTGGAAGAAGGGTGAAGGTGGGACAGCTAGATTTCAGATGAGGTAAGTTATCATTTTGGGATCAATCCATCTGTTCATGCAGATCAAAATATGTTCCTGTTTTTGAGATTAAAATGTACTCAACTGTGTACTGTTGAAGGTCATTTAAAAAAAAAAAAATCAAATTCATTATTGA
>JADBJO010009672.1:50000-57500 GCA_016801955.1 Conus betulinus
CGTGCGCATGCATTTAGGCTGTGGGGGTGTGTGCAGGCGCATGTGAAAACATGCTAATCAGGGTTTTCTCCCCTGATATTCCTCCTCAACCAAGGCATTTGTATGAAGTAGACTAAAAAAAAAAAAAAAAAAAGATCAATAGCTATATAGCCATACATAAAGATAGAATAGCTGGTAGGATCATCACATAATGCAAAAAATCTCATCTGTCAATCTTGGTGTCAAGCCTAAGAAAGAAGAAGAAAAGCTATGTAACCAACACTTTCGAAGGAAACCCACACTGTAGTCATTGTATAGCCCCATCACAGAGTACAATGTCCAGTGTCTCACTACAGTAGTTATTCACCTTATTGTCAAATGAAATCCATCATTTTTGCCACTGAAGCGAACATGGTTCTTCTTCTTCTTCCTCTGCGTATGCCGGCTGATACTCCTGCGGTCACTCCCTGTACAGACAGGCAAGGCTCGATCCCATCTGCCCAACACAGGGAGTAGAGTTTTGTGTGTATGACCGTTTTTTCATCCCGCCATTAAGGCAGCCACACTCCATCTTCAGGGAAGGTGCATGCTATGTGTAACGTGTCATCCGTACCAACAGCCAAACTGGTCTTCTCTTCTGAAAGTTGGTGATGGGGATTTTATGTGTGTGCAAGATATCATGCGTGTGTTCACACACGGAACCTCGGTTTATGGTCTCATTCGAAGGACTGTGTGGGTATGGAGTCAGAACCAATGTTAACTCCAAGGGAAAAATCCCCCTGTACCGAAACGACCCGGCGGAGATTCGAACCCGCAACCCTTAGATTACCAGTCCGGCGCTCTCTACCAGCTGAGCTATTCCGGCCCCGAACATGGTTCAAAACTTGAAGGCCAGGCAATCCACAAAGTCATCCATAGGAAAGCGTGTGGTGATCAGTGTTCAGTGTCCTTAAAGTGTGTGGAGCATCACTTCTGCCTGAGAATGTGAAGAATAGTCATAGGCTTGAAAAAGACAGAGGGTGTAGAAGCAGTTTGAGATCACTGATTAAAAAAAAAAAAAAAAACCAATGAAGGAAGAAAGCAAACAATAAACACAATCAACAAGAATGAAATCAGGCATAACTCTTGTAGGTTGTACAGTTCTGTCGTTCTGATACAGTTCCATGTGTCCAAACAGTTGTGTACCTTTGTTGCTAAGTTTTTGGTGTCAGTTCATTGGTGATGGTTTGTGTGTGTGTGTGTGTGTGTGTGTGTGTGTGTGTGTGTGTGTGTATAGTAGTAGTAGTAGTAGTACTTCAGTTTTATGTCTTTTCACACATGTGATATTAGACAAAGAGACAAGACAACAAGACAAGACAAAATTCTTTATTTACGAGGATAATAGATAAGCACTGATGTACTTTTTTACAGTCCTTGCCCTGAGTAGGGACTACTACAACATGCAGTGAAATGAAATAATGTAAGAAAGCAAACAAGCACACAAGGCGGTCATGCAATCATAATGGAACATCAAGTGAAAATAGAAGAGAAATGAACATGAGGAAAAAAAAAAATAGCATAAACAATAATAAACAAAAAATAAAATAAAATAAATAAAAATGAAAATAATAATAATGAAGGGGAAGGAGAGAGTGGGGGTGGGAGGTGGGCTGAGCTTGGGAAATATCTGGAAATGTACCCCATCGTACAAAAATTAGCATGTATAACAACAAACAGTAAAATGAATATGACAAAGTACGTACCTAATTTTGAACACACACATACAAGCACGCACGCACGCACAGAGAGAGAGGGGGAGAGAGAGAGAGAGAGAGCAAGTCACATGATGTAATCATTTTTCGTAAGACATGAAAATACATAGAAGGTATTTAGCAACGTGAGATGGAATTTGGGGAGGGAGGGCAAAAAAGAAAAAAAAAAAAAAAAAGAAAAGGAAAGAGAGAGAGAGAGAGGATAGAAGAAGAAGAAAGGGAAGCAGAAACTGAAGGTAGTAATTAAGCATAAAATGTAATAAGAGAGAGAGAGAGAGAGAGATGCATAAATGTCTGTGACTATGTAAGTGTATGCATAATGTGGTTATCTAAGTGCATATATATGTCCCTCTAAGCATCCCTACAACATACCTGCAAATAATCTTAAAGCAAATGCTTAACTGGACTACAAATAAAGAGAAAAAAACTCTGAAGGCAAGCCTAAAATCTGAAAAGACATCACACAATGACATGCCTGATAATGGTGGTGAGCTTGAAGAGGTAAACAGTCAAACAGCAGATGCTTGCTGGTTATTCTTTGTTCTCACAAATACATCTTGCTTTGTTTGTATGTTTAGTTTTTAAGGCATCAAGTTTTAGTTTATAAAATACTGAAATGAAATTTCTGTACTAGTACATATTTTTCACTTGTGAATGAGGAATGCTGTTTACATGTTCATAATTAATTAAATAAGTGTTTTTATCAGCCACACTAGGCAACGTATTTTTGTAGTGTTTTCTGAATCGGCACCAGACGGTTTGCTTTAATAATCATACGGATGTTTCTTTTCTTCCTCTTCTCGAAGCTGTCTACATTCTGGTGAAAGATTTTCCATTCGCATTGTCCTTGAGAACATATTAGCAAATGCTTCTGCCTTTTCTGCTGAAGTTGGAAATTTGTTATTATCCAGTTTAATGGGACTTCAGGGAAGATTTAACCCATGTTTCATCTCCCAAAATTTGTTCCACACTTTTTGAAAATCTTTATGCTGAGAAACCTCTTTGTCACAGAAGGATGACCAATATAAACGTTTAACTTTGGCTACAACTCTGTTAGAATATGCGTGGGCTCTCTTCATTTCTTCGTGTGCCTTTTCTATTCTATAGGAATGTGCACGTGAATCACTCCACATTTGATGTTTTTCTTTTTTTTTTACTTCCTCAGACTTAATTTTAAGGTATGCTGCTTTATATTTGTCCTTTTTTTTATTCACAGCTTCTTCGCAATCTTTTGTCCACCACACATTTCCAGCATGATTTCTGTTTCTGTTATTCTACATTTAGGAATAGTTTTCGTTTGCGGCAGAGAGAATCATTTCAATGAATTTACTATGTAAGACATTTATATCATCTTCATTGTCAAGAATATCGTCCACATCAACGTGAGAAAGAAGAGATGAAAATTTCTTCCAGTCTACAAATTTATAATTGTATTTGGGTATTTTGTCTTCTGGAAAATTAGTTTTTTCAGAATTTTTATTTAATTCAATCTTTAGTGGAAAGTGATCACTTCCAAGAGTGTCTTAATATGTTTGCCAGATGCAGTCAAAAGCTAATTGTGGAGAAATTAAGGACAAGTCGACAGCACTTGCTCTGTGGGTAGAAATATCTGGTATTTGAGTGATGCTGCCATCATTAGCAAGCACAAAGATGAGTCCACCACATTTTCAACAAAGCGATTGCTGGTTATAGCTGAGCAGTCTTTATCCCAGAATGGAGAGTGGGCATTAAAGTCTCCACCAACCAGCCACTTTTCATCAGAATTTTTAAACGAATGTAGCCACTCAGTGTTTTGATTATTCGGTCTTTTGGCAAAATAACGGAGACGACGTTTAGAACATTCTTGTTATTAATTCTAACATTTGCCATGCAAGAATACAAGTCTGGTTGATCTGATGGAACTGGTGATGGGCATAAAGAATAATCAATGCCTTGCCGGATGTAAATAGCACTGCTTATTCTTTCTTTTACATTACATTAGAAACTTGATTATGTACTGGTGGATAATAAAAGTTAGGCAGTCTGGGTAATTTTGTTTTTTACACACATTTAGAGACTGCAATATTAAAATGTGATACTTAAATTTTGCAAGATGCTGAATAAGATATGAATCATGTGTAATTATTGATCTGGCATTCCACTGTAAAATGGTAATCATATCAGGTGATCTATCAGGCATGTCTTCAAACAACACCAATAGGACTAATACAAATTTTCTAAATAACTAACTACACAAAAAAAGAACCTGTATGCAGAGGAGAAAGATGACAAAAGAACAAAATAGTAACAAATGGTTGTGTAGAACAATATCAGATATAAACAAAATCAAGATTATCACAGGCGTACAACAGTCCACACTACTACGTGTCCATCAAAAGTATCTGGCTGATGGTAATGTAAAGACTGCACAGTTTTATTTGTTTCTGTGTCAGTACCGGTCTCTTAAGCAGTCGTACATATTCCACCACCGTCCCTGTCGACTCTCAGCAAAGAAGGGCTGTCTTGCAGGGGGCAGGTAACGCTGCATGGGTGGTGGGGCCAGGGGTCGTCTGGCTGTTTTCCTGGGTCTGCTCCAAAGGAAGTGCCTACGTGTCTGCCCAGGTTGCCTGCTAGGACACTGGCTCCTCTGGTGTTGGGGTGTAGACCGTCCTTCAGTGTTGTGATCTGAAGATTGTCATGACTTATGAAGGATGCATTCTCCAGTTTGAACAAGTCAGTGGTGATCAGGGCATTGAAGACTTACTTGACTTATGCCTCTTGATTCCCTGAGGAACATAGGCCGCCGCAGGGGCATTGAAGAGCTGACGTCTAACTTCCGTATCAGGATCCTGAACAGGTGCGATTTTACTGATCACGATCTTCGTCTTTGGATGTTTGCTGGAAATATCTTGAATGCACTGAACGAAAGCTTTGCTGCACACTTTTGGGTCTGACTTCTTCACATCATTTACTCCACAGTGAACAATTATCACGTCCACTTAGTTGAGGGCAAGGTCACTTCAAGCACCACTGGAATGTCCTTTATAGTAAAGGTCTTGTGTCGATCTGCACTGAAGCCGTAGGAACGCCCCAGTCGGTTCCCATTGATACCTTTCATCACGGAGTCATGCAGCATCGCGAACTTAGGAAGATTATGTTTATTGTCTTCGTGTTCCAAGGCATGACGAACTTTGTCGGGATTTGTGTCAAGTAATTGGTGTTTGCGTCATTGTTCTTTTTCTCGATGGCGTTATTGATTTTTCTCTGTTTTTTTGTTTGATATGTCTTTTATGGTCTGTTTCGACTTTTCTACCATCGATGTTTTTCTTGTTGGCATTTGATGGATTGAACTTGATTGCCTCGGCATAACTACGAGACCCCAAAATGTCTGCATTATTCGTAAAAGCTGTCTGGGTTTGTGCATTGACAGCAGTAGCCCTGGTCTCCATTGACTTTTCCATGCTGGTCAATTTAAGCAATAGATCGTTCTGCTTGGCAACTGTACTTTCAAGCAGAGAGATCCGTTTACACAAATTTGAAATAATTGCGTGAAGGTCTTTTGTTTCACTTACAGTTGCTTGTTCTTGTTCAGGTTGTTGGTCTTTCCGCGAACATACTTCATCCTGTTCGCCATATTTGTAAAGCCAATCATTCTCCTCCTCACGAATGGAATCTTCTTTTTTTCGAAAACTCATAAGAAGAAGACTTTTTTTTTACTCATTGTAATATTTTTACTTGCCGTGGTGTTAGTTTGGCCTCCACGACTTCTTGATCTTGTCAGTCTCGTCATTTTCTTGGGCAGTCTTTCAAAACCTCAGCAGACTCTGATCTTCAGTTGTTTACTGTTTCCGCCATCTTGTGTGTGTCATGTTCGTGTGTGTGTGTGTGTGTGTGTGAGTGTGTGTGTGTGTGTGTGTGTGTGTGTGTGTGTGTGTGTGTGTGTGGACTTGTGGTAATATTTAGGAAGGTAACAACCACAAGTATAGATTCTCCAAATGCATATATTATATATTTTCTTTTAAAAAGAGGGAGAGAAAGAGATGTGTGCCTGGTGATTAAAGAATGTAACAGGCATGAACCAGTGTAACCCAAAGTACTGCTCTCTACCTTTGTGGTCCTCTCTCTTGCCATTGTGATAGAAACTCTTGACGCTTTTCCTCTGGTCAGCTTTGTGGCCACCAAGAAATGACGCTTTGACCGCTGGTCAGAGTGAACCCAGGCTGTCCTTTCTGCAATGCTGTTTCCCCGTATATGGCTGATTTGCCTGCCTTTTTTGTGGCGCCATTTATGATAAACATTTTACTTTCATTTCAAGCAAAGGAGTGAATAAAATGAGGTGTTATGGCTGACAGTGTCAACGTGATCTAGTTTTACCTGCCTTAACGTTTCAAGAAAATTATTTATGATGCTCGGCCAAAAAACTTTGACAAACGAATCACAAGACAAAACACGACACGTTTCGACCTCTTAGGTTGTCTTCAGGCAAGACACACAACACTCAGGACAGTGAAAATGAACAAGCAGTCACTTATCTTCATCCCTTTCTGCGCAAGATGGGCTTTGACACCTTTTCCTCTGGCCAGCTGATTGATTCCATGCCAATCTTGCGACGAATTGGATGAATTTCAAAATGGAGCGACTGATGGCGGAGAACGAAGCAAAATTTAGAAAGAGTGGGGGTTAGTTGCCGCCGAGGACATTGACGAACAAAGTACAGGACAAGTGTCTTGTCCTGTACTTTGTTCGTCAATGTCCTCGGCGGCAACTAACCCCCACTCTTTCTAAAAATCGGATGAAGGTAAGATTGCTCATTCATTTTCGTCATCCTGAGTGTTGTGTATCTTGCCTGAAGAAGACCTATGAGATTGAAATGCACCATGTCTTGCATTGTGATTCATTTGTCTACATTTTTCGGCGGAGATTTTATAAACACTGTTAAAAATTTGTTTAGATTTCGGCCTGCTGTCACTTCACTTAGCCACTAGATCTGCCTTAACATTGTCGTGACTGGCACTGCTTTTGTGCTATGCTTTGGCGTGCCGGGGGGCTGCCATCAGGAAGCTTCTAGAATATCGCTAGTTGTGAACACACACACTGACTGGCTAGGCTGGACACAGTCCAGTCACCACCAGAGTTCACCGTGGACTGAATGAAAATAGAACATTGACAGACCTGTTTACCCATACCATTCCAGCGTGTTTTTGTACACATGTTTGGTGAAAATATGATGAATACGACAAACCGGAAAAAAATTACATCGAAAAAAATCTCGAGATGAAGTTCTTGATCAGTAGTGGCGTTTGCAGAGTGTAACCATTGTGTTTGAGTGCCACAACCAATGAGTAGCAAGTCGTACGTTGCGTGCACGAACTCGCATCTGTATGTCACTGGAATAATAGGGGGGACCTCCTGCTTTTACAAAAATTCACAAATTTGGTAGATGTGTACACACATTTTTAGGTTAATACATTCATGTCAGCTAAGAAATACTCCAGTAGCCATTTCAGGGTAAACAGGTCTGCATTTAGCTGAGTTGTCCTGTCTTTGACTATAGCAGTGCAACACGTTTTAGATAAAGGGGAATTATTATGTGTTTCTTTAATAGACTAAGTACATGAGTCTTCTGTCAGGTCTCTCCACTGAAAATAGAAGTATTCCTGTAGTACACTACTAAAGACGGGCCCACCATTGTGTGAAAATTGTCAGTGGGCTGAAATTTCACCAAAACATTCAACAAAATTGAGATATACACACAACGGGAAAAAAAAAAAAAAAACATGTACATAATGGG
>JADBJO010009672.1:62500-70000 GCA_016801955.1 Conus betulinus
CATATATATATATATGCACACGTGCACACGCATTCGTGCACACTCACACACATGCATGCATGCATGCCACACACACACACATACACACACACACACACACACACACACACACACACACACACACACACACACACACACACACACACACACACAATCTGCAGGAAATGGAGAACACACAAGCGTTCTTTTTTCTTTCTTTTAACACGCTCATCACTCTGTGACAAGCAGCCATCACTCTGTGATAAGCAGCCTCACACCCCCCTCCACCCCCAACTCCATCCTCCAGCTGCTTCTCCCTCACCCATCTTTCTACTCCTGGTTTTGTCAGTTTGTGCCAGTCTGGATCCATTCCTGCCTGCCTGCAGGTTAAAAAACACAAAGAGGAACGAGATGAAGAAGACGGAGGAAGATGTAATTAGACGGGCACCATCAAGGTAACGAGCAGGGTGATGCAAGGAGAGACAGTGACCGAGGAAACGGTATCGTCAGGGAGACTGACTGGGGGCATGACAGTGGTGACCATCTCTGACCAGTTGAGTGGCTGGTCACCTTCGCTCGTTGGGGTTTTTCTGGCATGATTATCCTGCTCCACCCTCCCTCCCTCCCTCCCCCACATCTCCCCCCCCCCCCCCCCCCTCCCTGCCCCCAATCCCTGCCTGGAGGCAAGTGTCAAAATCACCATTCATGATTGTTTTGAGTTGTGACCGTCCCGCCAAAAATGAGCTGAGAGTCACGTTTGATTCGCGTGTCCAGTTGTAATTATCTCTGGCAAAGTGAGTCCAGAATCACTGTTGCAGGTGGTTTTCACTCTGACAGTCTCTCCCCCATCACCCTCCTCCTCCACCCCACTTCCCTGCCTCCTCCTCTTACGCTTTCTCCATCTCCTCCTCCTCATCTCTTTCTCCAAGTCAAAACCACTTTGGAGGCTTGTTCCTGGTGTTGACGATCCAGGACAAAATGGGCTGCAAGTCTTTTCACCAGCTGTGACCATCCAGGACAACATGAGGTGCAAGTCTTGTTACCAGTTGTGGCCATCCAGGACAACATGAGGTGCAAGTCTTGTTACCAGTTGTGGCCATCCAGGACAACATGAGGTGCAAGTCTAGTTACCAGCTGTGACAACCAGGACAACATGAGGTGCAAGTCTATGTTACCAGCTGTGACAACCAGGACAACATGAGGTGCAGGTCTATGTTACCAGCTGTGACAACCAGGACAACATGAGGTGCAAGTCTATGTTACCAGTTGTGACCATCCAGGACAACATGAGGTGCAAGTCTTGTTACCAGCTGTGACCATCCAGGACAACATGAGGTGCAGGGCGCCAGCCGCTGTGGCAATGTAGTTACAGTTATGGAGTCCTGGCTGGGAGGTCATGGGTTCGATTCCCATTAGGGCCATGTGGCGGGGTTTTCTGCCCTGACCGGCTCCTACCCAAAGTTGAGTTTGCTGTGGGCTCAGTTGGGAAGACTTGGACCATACAGTTGTTTCATCCACTAAATGTATGTGTCTCTGAGAGTGTTGCCAAATTTCCTGACCAATACTGCAGGTGTCTGCATCTCTTGGGCCTGGTTGACGCCAGGATATGTTATGAAAGTAAATGCGGAGTACAACCCTGCCGTGCAGTCTCAGGGCGGAATGGAAATCCATAACATCATCTTTATCATCCTCACTCTCATCAGTCGGGATTCAAAAGAAAAGGAAAATGGAACTGCAGAGCATAGGTGATGGTGGCTCCCTCTTGTGACTGTTCCTGACCCAGACACTGTCAACTGTCACAGACTGACATCAAGAGATGTTTGTGTGTGTGTGTATGAGAAATTCCTGACTGAGTGATGAAGAATTACAATCCATGACTAATTACTGGACTTGATCACAGATTCCACGAAGACCTTATTGGGCAGTGTCTCATCTTGAGTGATTCTTTTTTTTTTTTTATTTAGTGGAAGCGAGTAATTTCCATTGAATTTTTATTGACTCGTGGATGTGAGGAGATTTGTTTGTTTGTTTGTTTTGTGTTTTTGTTTTTGTTTTTTATTGATCAGGCTCCTAAGTTCAGAAATCAGATTGTTTTTCTGCATTAATTTGGACATTGGCTTGCTTTGTGTGTTTTTGTTTATTCTTTGTATGTTGTTTTGTTTCCAAGCATACTGTCAGTGTTGAGGCAGCCTGCAGTGTGAACAGCATGGAACAACAGTGCAGAGATTCCTTGCAGTCAGGAATGGAACTGTAGATCAGCGATTGCAGCTCCTGATTCAGTAGAAACAAACGATGATCAAAGTCAGCCAGGGGCGTTTGTGGTGGTGTTTTTCTTTATGGGAAATAAAGAACGCAGGCGGACTTTAAGCTCTCAGGTCAGGAAGGCGTTTGGAGAATCTGGCAGTGATGATGTTGAACAGACTGTGCAGGCGTGTGGGCGCTCTTCTGACTGGTTGACCTTGTGCAGGGACAGGACTGGGAAGGGTGTGGTGTTGCGTGGGAACTGATCGGCCTTGAGGGCGTTGTTGAAGGTCATGGTGTCGTGGAGGGGAACTTCCTGTCTGTGGGGCGTGCGATTATGCGTAGGCAGGGGGGGGCGCTCTGTAAGCTTCAAGAAGTATGTCGACTTCTTCCTGTACGAGGACTGTCTGATTGCCGACCCTGTGAGTACACACACATAAACACACACCTATAAACACACACAGAGACATAGAGACATACACACACACACACACACACACACACACACACACACACACACACACACACACACTTACACACACACACACGCACGCACGCAAGCACGCACGCACGCACGCATGCACACACTCACGCACGCACGCACGCACGCACGCACGCACGCACGCACACACACACACACACACACACACACACACCGTTTTGTATGGTATTATCTGTGAGAACTGAATGTGGCATTTTACATGCCTTTTGTGGATTTGTTAAGTAAAAATGATATCAATTTGACCTGATCTGTCACTGTTTGAATGAAACATGTCAAAGTGTCAGAATTTGCCTTTTCCTTAAAAAAAAAAAAAAAAAAAAAATCCAAAATTCTTGAAGTGCCACCTTCTTGACAGGAAAGCATAACAAATGAACTTTGTGGCACTTTGTTATCACTTCCAGCTTTTATGAGGATACTCTATGTTTAAGTGAAAAAGACCTCTGTGGGATGATGAAACGGGGTCTACACACGCATACACATGCACAGAGATAGATTGAGAGAGAGAGAGAGGGAAAGAGAGAGAGAGAGAGAGGGGGATAGAGAGAGTGCAAAAACAGAGAGAGTGAAAAAAAAAAATCAGAGAGAGCGTGAAAAGAAGAGATAAGAAGATAGAAAAAAAAAGAAAAGAAAAAAAAAACAGAAAAGAAAGTGTGGTAGTCGGTCTGTGTTGTTTGTCACCTCTCACATTTTTTTTTTTTAGTTTTCGTTGTGTGTCAAACAAAACATCCCCAAAATTGAGAAGATGGTTACTTTAATTGGAAGGATTAAAGAATGGTCCCATTTGCCTTAAAAGAAAAAAAAAAAAAAAAAATCTGACCTGTGATGAACATGGAGTTGCAGAGGAAGGAAGGAGAAAGAGGAAGGCAACGGAACAGACCAGACTGACTTCAACACATTCACTGTGGTTATGTTAGAAATCAGCCGGTGGGGAGTGGCAATGAAGAGATTGGAGGGTGACTTCCCCTCCTCATCGATCAGCATCAAAAAGTCTCAATTAAGTTGTCTTTCATGCCCTGATGTCAAGGTGACTTCAGCATCAAAAAGTCTCAAATTCTGTTGCCCTTCATGCCCTGCTCTGAAGGGCAACTTCATTTTCAGTTTCCTCCCTTCGTCTGTTTCCGTGGTGAGGGTTCTGTAAGGGTCACCAGTTTGGGCAAATTCATGGGCACTGTTGTTGAACAGACACGGTGGCGCCCTCTGCAGGGAGAGCTCATTCACGGCGGCTCCACAACAAAGCAGTCATTGTCATCAGTCGAGGGCTTAGCAGGTGTGTGTTGGATCAGAACAGGCAGCACTGAACACCACAGAAGAGCCTTGGTGGCAGTGCAGTGTCTCCTCCGGTGAGTTGCCTTAGGATGGCCTGACACTGACTTGTTCCCTGTGGACTGTTGGTGCCAGGGCTGTGGCGTGACAAACCCCAGGCTGTGGCGTGACAAACCCAAGGCTGTGGCTGTGAGATCAGAGACCAGAATGAGCAGCGTGGGTGCAGTGTACTGAGGTGGCACAGAAGATAAGACAGGTAGAAGAAGATTCACAGACCCATGTACCTGTGCGATTTGACCGTATTTTGTACACGTTTGGCGAAAATGCGATGAGTACGATGAACTGGAAAAAAAAATATGTCGAAGCAAAAAAATCTGGAAACAAAGTTCTTGAGGAAGTAGTTGTACTTGCGGCATAAACCATTGTGTTAGAGCACTACGACCAAAGAGTGACAAAACCTGCGCAAAGTCAAGTACACATAGTCATGTCCACAAAGTCATGTGCACAAAGTCATGTCCACAAAGTCATGTGCACAAAGTCGTGTCCACAAAGTCGTGTGCACAAAGTCATGTCTGAATGATGGAACAGTAGCAGGAACCGCCTGTTTTTACAAAAAAAAAAAAAAAATGTGGAAGATGTGTACACACATTTTTAGGAAAACTAGCTTGTTTTAAAAGGAGAAATACACCCACAGCAGCTTTAGGGTGGACAGGTCTGGAAGAAAAAAGGTTTGTCCTCTCTCTCCTTCCCTTCTCTCTTCCCTCCTCCACAGCACGATTGTCAAAGCCCAACAGGGAAGCATAATTCTCTTCATGAAAGCTGCGTTTGCTGGGCGTTTAAGTTCCGTTGTAAGAGAGGGATTGGAATGGTGTGTTGAGAGCGAGCGTGAAGCCATTAATCACAGCCAGGGTGGATGTGGATGGTGAGTGTTCTCCTGGGCGTAGTGTCCCCAGCCATCAACCACCAGTGCTGCTGATTGACGGAGAGAATCGTTGTCTTGATGGGGAACGACCTGCTGACCTTTTCTGCACAGTGATACAAATAACTTTTTCAGGCTGGCCTGAATTAATCAAGCATAGGGAATGCATTCAAGGGGGATTTAGAGCAGTGGTCAGGCAGTCCCATATGTGCTATTCCTTTGGCTTGCTGTTATGATGGTGATGGTTCAGAGCCGGTCATCATGCACGAGCAGGTGTGGGCAGCGGTATCCCCGACTGTCACTGACAGACATATGTCTCTTGTAGTTGTCTAATTATCATCCTTAGCAGCTTGTTGTATGTTAATATTTTACAAAAAGGAATGCAACCCCCCCTCTCTCTCTCTCTCTCTCTCTCTCTCTCTCTCTCCTTCGATAGGAGGATCACGTATTCTATGACTGTGTGTGCTGATCTTTTTCTTGTCTGTAATCAGTTTCTTATTCTCTGGGTTGTTGTTTCCATCGCTTTTTTCCCCCTTTAAAGTCATCTACACCTTAAATGTTAATGGAGTAACAAGTCATCAACTTTTTGATGTATTTGTGAAGATATGTGTGTTTGTTAAAACTTTTAAAGAGTGAAGAAGCTCCATGGTGCATTCCATGTCATACACCACTCACAATGAAACATATTCTTTTAGAGTGTTGGGACTTGCACGATGTGAGACACAAACATTTTACAGCAGATTCCATGAAAATCTTGTTCAGAGATGTTCCACCTGATGCGATCTTTGAATTCTTAAAAGAGATTAACATTTTTCATCGGATCTGAGATTTTACAGTGGAAAGTTTTTGAACCAAATTTCGGGTGGGGTTTTTAGAAGATGTATTTTAAGAGTTGTGTGAATGTATGATTTGCGAGTTGATTTTAATGTCAGGTGACAGCCCTGATATGGCCCTTTGCGGTCGGCTGGGCTACAAGCAACATTACCTTACCTTTTGAAAGTTTTTATCGCTAGGCATGCTTAGTTAGTCCCTTAGTGGAGCAAGGGCCGGATGAAAAAAAAAGCATGTGTTTGCTTATCAGTTACCCTTGGGAATAAAGATTATCATCATCATCATCATCTCGCTCTCTTTCTCACTCTCTCTATCTCTCTCTCTCTCTCTCTCCTTTTCACCTTGCGTTGAAGTCTATCAGAGGAATGCTGGATGACATGACGGACAGTGAATTTTTTTTTTTAGCGCTTTCCGTGAGGCTGGACCCGGCTGGTCATAATCTAAAGGACAAAGGGAGAGAACAAGGAGGGTCAGGAAGGTGACAGGGATGGGGTGGGGTGGAGGGGATTTGCGACAAAGGTGTGGGGGTTTATTGTCTCCTGTGCAGCTGCCAGACTGTCCCTGCGTGTTTCTGTGTTTCAGCCTGAGGGATCTGAAACGGGCGATTCGGAATATGTGAGTAGCGTTACCATTCCCATCCGTTCTTTACTTGTTCATGGATGGTTAGTGAATCTATAGTATCCTATTTTTGTTTCTGTCTGTCTGTCTGCCTGTAAGTTTTCCTCTCTCCCTCAGTTTTTCTCTCTCTTTTTCTCAGCTCTCCCCCATCCCCACTCTCTCTCTCTCTCTCTCTCTCTCTCTCTCTCTCTCTCTCTCAGTTAAAAGTGAGCAGTTGATGCCATCATTTTTTCTCAGAATGTTATGGAACAAAGACTGGTAATACAGTTTGTGTACTGTATGGTTTTTGATGAGAGTGAGGGAAGCCAGTGGAGTTCTAAGTGTGTGTGTGCTCTGTGTGTGTGTGTGTGTGTGTGTGTGCGTGTGTGTGTGTGTGTGTGTGTGTGTGTGTGTGTGTGTGTGAAATGTGTGTATGTGTGTGAGTGTGTGTGTGTGTGTGTGTGTGTGTGTGTGTGTGCGTGCGTGCGTGTGTGTGTGTATGTGTGTGAGTGTGTGCGTGTGCTTGCATGTACGTACGGTGCGTGCGTGCGTGCATACATGCATGTGTGTGTGTGTGTGTGTGTGTGTGCGTGTGCGTGTGTGTGTGTGTGTGTGTGTGTATGTGTGTGTTCAAGGGTGTGTTTGTGTGTATATGTGTATGTGTAAGGGGATGTGTGTGTGTGTGTGTGGTGTGTGTGTGTGTGTGTGTGTGTGTGTGTGTGCAAGGGTGTGTGTGTGTGTGTGTGTGTGTGTGTGTGTGTGTGTGTGTGTGTGAGTAAGGGGATGTGTGTGCATGTGTATGTGTATTTGTGTGTACGTGGTGTGTGCGTGTGTGTGTGTGTGTGTGTGTGTGTGTGTGTGTGTGTGTGCAAGGGTGTGTATGTGTGTGTGTGTGTAAGGGGATGTGTATGTGTGTGTGTAAGGGGATGTGTATGTGTGTGTGTAACGGGATGTGTGTGTGTGTGTGTGTAAGGAGATGTGTATGTGTGTGTGTAAGGGGATGTGTATGTGTGTGTGTAAAGGGGATGTGTATGGTGTGTGTAAGGGGATGTGTATGTGTGTGTAAGGGGATGTGTATGTGTGTGTGTAAGGGGATGTGTATGTGTGTGTGTGTGTAAGGGGATGTGTATGTGTGTGTGTGTAAGGGGGGGTGTGTATGTGTGTGTGT
>JADBJO010009672.1:75000-80938 GCA_016801955.1 Conus betulinus
GAAGAGAGTGCTGACAGATTCCTAGGTATTTGTTGCTCCATTGTGGAAGATGAATCTGTTGAAGAGAGTGCTGACAGATTCCTAGGCATTTTTTGCTCTGTTGTGGAAGATGAATCTGTTGAAGAGAGTGCTGACAGATTCCTAGGTATTTGTTGCTCTGTTGTGGAAGATGAATCTGCTGAAGAGACTGCTGACAGATTCCTAGGCATTTGTTGCTCTGTTGTGGAAGATGAATCTGCTGAAGAGAGTGTGACAGACAGATTCCTAGGTATTTGTTGCTCCGTTGTGGAAGATGAATCTGCTGAAGAGAGTATGACAGATTCCTAGGTATTTGTTGCTCCGTTGTGGAAGAAGAAGAACCTGCTGAAGAGAGTGTGACAGATTCCAGGGGATTTGTTGCCCTGCTGGCTACCAGTCATTACAGTTGTCTGAGTTCTTTTTTTTTAATGTTCTTGTGTCTATGGGGATGGTGGATTCTGTCTGTTTATGGTCATCAGAGGGGTGGGGGGGGTGTGGGTTGGCTGTTCAAGAGTGTGAGGATTGGTTGCGAGTGCTGACAGCCATTGATTTGTTCTGTCTCATTTTGGAAAAGGGTGAGGAAACGTTTATTGTTTTATCGTCTATCGTAAAGAAGGCTAGGAGTGGAGGTAACAGGTTTATGGATAACCTGTGTAGGTTGGAGCTCTGTATGTGTGTGTTGTGTGTGTGTGTGTGTGTGTGTGTGTGTGGTGTGTGTGTGTGTGTGTGTTGTGTCTCTCTCTCTCTCTCTCTCTCGCTCTCTCTCTCTCTCTCTCTCTCTCTCTCCCCCTCCCTCCCTCTCTCCCGTCTGTCAAATTCAGCTCTGTCTGTCTGTCTGTCTGTCTGTCTGTCTGTCTGTCGTCTCTCTCTCTCTTTCTCTCTCTCTCTCTCTCTCTCTCTCTCTCTCTCTCTCTCCCTTCTGTCAAATTCAGCTCTCTCTGTCTATCAGTCTTCCTGTCTCTCTGCCTGTCTCTCTGTCTGTCTGTCTGTCTGTCTGTTCTCTCTCTCTCTCTCTCTCTCTCTCTCTCTCTCTCTCTCTATCTCTCTCTCTCTCTCTCCCCTTCTGTCAAATTCAGCTCTGTCTGTCTGTCTGTGTCTGTCTGTCTGTCTGTCTGTCTGTCCTGTCTCTCTCTCTCTCTCCTCTCTCTCTCTCTCTCTCTCTCTCCCCTGTCAAATTCAGCTCTGTTTGTCTGTCTATGTCTCTCTGTCTCTGTCTGTCTGCCTCTCTGTCTGTCTGTCTGTCTGTCTGTCTGTCTGTCTCCTCTCTCTCTCTCTCGCTCTCTCTCTCCCCTACCCCCCCCCCCCACACACCCACCCCCCCCCCCCCCCCCCCCCCCCCCCCCACCCCCCCCCTCCCCCCCGACCCCCCCCCCGCGACCGCCCCTCTCACCCCCCCCCCCCACCCCCCCCCCCCCCCCCCCACACCCCCCACCCCACCCCCCCCCCCCCTTCTGTCAAATCAGCTGTCTCTGTCTGTCTGTCTCTCTTCTCTCTGTCTCTCTGCTCCCTCTGGCCACACACCACATTTAGAATTTTGCACCAAGACACTGTATAATCCATGTAAGCGTTTTGAGGCCCACCATAAAATTGAACCAGCATTTCATGCTAAACTGATAAGTGATCAGAAGAACAGCTCTCTACCAGCTAGTTCCCTTGTTTTAGAGGATTTTTCACCGATGAAATTGCAATCTTCAAATATATATGGCCTTCCCTTAGTAGTTGACGCACATTTCAGGATTTTGCTCTCACCCGTGACCCTATTTTTGCACCAGGTGATTTCCCCAAATAGTCCCATTCCTTTGATTTTTTTATCTGTCTGCTTGGAACCACCTGGTCTTGTACCTTGATGACCATATGAAAGAAAATGAGGAGAGGTAATGTAGTCAGGTAAGTAAGGTAATGTTGCTTATAGTCCAGCGACTGCAAAGGGCCGTATCAGGGCTGACATTGTGTTAAGTCAACTCTCAAGTCATTATTTAAAAAAAAAAGAAAAAAAAAGAAAAAAAAAAAGGAGAATCAACTTTCAGACACATCAAACATTCTCCAAACAATCTAACTGCACAGTCTTTAAATACTTGGTTTCTTATGCAAGGCCTTGGTGCATCAATTATTGGTGTGCAGCCTTGTGCACAAAGCTAGCCGAGCAGGGGACACAACCTGGAGAGTCAGTGTCAGGACTAAAGAGGAACAGTGTGGGTGGCGGTGGTCCTGGGAAGAGGGATGGATGAGGAAGCACTGGATGGACTTCAGACCTCTGGCCACAGGAATGGCTGGGGGTCCCTCGCCCTTTCACGGCTGTAATGAAGCCTGGGATAGGAAAATGACAAAAGGTGGTGCCTGGCTGGCTTCTCTCTCTGTCTGTCTGTCTGTCTGTGTCTGTCTGTCTGTCTGTCTGTCTGTCTCTGTCTCTGTCTGTCTGTCTGTCTGTCTGTCTGTCTGTTCTGTTGCTGTAGTCTGTCTGTCTCTCTTTCTCTGTCTGTCTGTCTGTCTGTCTGTCTGTCTGTCTGTCTGTCTCTCTCTCTCTGTCTGTCTGTCTGTCTGTCTGTCTGTCTGTCTGTCTCTGTCTGTCTGTCTGTCTCTCTTTCTCTGTCTGCCTCTGTCTGTCTGTCTCCTCTGTCTGTCTGTCTGTCTCTCTTTCTCTGTCGTATGTCTGTGTCTGTCTGTCTGTCTGTCTGTATGTCTGTCTGTCTGTCTCTCTCTCTCTCTGTCTGTCTCTCTGTCTGTCGGTCTGTCGGTCTCTGTCTGTCTGTCTGTTTGTCTGTGTCTGTCAGTCTGTCTGTCTCTCTGTATTACACACAGACCCAACATAAACACACGCACACACCACACACACACACACACACCACACACCACACACACACACACACACACACACCACATAAAAACACAAGTTAAACCTACAATTGAACACCTCTTCCACCCCAAACACAAATTGTTCCACTTTCTCTTCATGTGAGAAGTCACTGAAAACTTCTCCTGTTTTCAGTATTGTAAGCATCTTTCAGGCATAGTTTGAACTTCCAGTACAATGCAAAGAGCCTGTGTATTGTTGTTGTTGTTGTTGTGTTGTCTGCAAGCATTCTCTGCCCTGCTCCAGGGAAAGGATGACTGTCAGGTAGTGTAGGAAAGAAAGAAAGCCTACCCAAAGCTCGCTTGTCTTCGGTTCTCTGCCCCTCTGTCTCCACAGCCTGAACATCCCTCTTCCACCCTCCAGCCTTCTCCCCATCTCACAGTTTCTTACCTGCCCCTGCCCTCCCTTTCCCTTTTGCCCCTCCCAGTCCATATTGAGTCCCTGTGCCAGTCCCCCCCCCCCCCCTTTTTTTTTTTCTCTCTCTCAGCATGAAGAGGGGTGGGGTGGGGGCTGAACTGATCTGCTGGAGAGTCCGGAATCTCCTCAAAGGTGAGAGAGAGATGGGCGGGGGGGGGGGGGGGGGGGGGGTAGCGGGAGAAACAAAGAGAGAAACAAAGCAACAGGACAAGAGGGAGAGAGAAAGAGGATGGAGAGAGAGAGAAGAAAAGTGGGAAAAGAACAGATGGAGAAAGAGAGCAGGAAAGAGGGAAACGAAATAAAAATGAAACTGAAATTTTGTGGTTAATCAGGGTAGTGAGATAAGCAGTATGTAATTTTTTTTTTGCACCACCCAGCCTGGTGAAAAAGGACAGAAGTAAAGTCATAGCAAATCAACGCCCAATACATCTAAGAGGAACAACAAAAAAACAAACAAACAAAAACAAAGAAAATAAATAAATAAATAAAAGAGAGAGAGAGAGAGAGAGTGGGTGAGTGGAGCAGAGAGAGGGAGGGAGGAAAGAGGTGGATGGGATGTGGGGAGGGAAGACAGGAAGGAGAAAGACGTGTGGTCAGCCAGGCGTTTCTGTCCACTGACTGACATCGCCTGCGTGACAATCCCAGTTCCAAATAGCGGCACCGTCATAGTTGTCTTCTGATGTGGTCTGATTGAATTTAATTTCTTATTCGTTCCTTCCCCAGCTCCCTTTGTTATGGTTACGCTTCCTAAGGTCATTGGTTTCTTACTGTTCTGTGTTTCTGTTTCTTCTGTCTTCAGTAAGTCTTCATTTTGTAGAATCAGGTTTTCTTTTCCTTTCTTTGCTTCTCATCTCACTTTATTCTGACTACACTTTCATACCCCATTCTCTTCTTGACTTCCTTTATTAATGATTACGCTGTCTTATTCGTTTGCCCCCATCTTCGTCTCACTTCGTCCAGAATAATTACCTCATTGATGATTACGCTGTCTTATTCGTTGCCATTTAACCATCTTCATCTCACTACATCCAGAATTACGCCATCCGCACTCCTCCTTTTCTTTTACATCTTCATTTATTCTGACTATACTTAAATTCCTGACATCTGTCTTCAATCCTCTTTATTCTGACTGCTCTTTGTTTTTTTTATTCCTTCGTTCCCTCTTCCTCCCTTTTAAATTCTGACTGCACTTTTGTTTTTTTTTTTTATTCTTCCTTTCTCTTCAGCTCTTTTTATTCACGACTATGCTTTCTTATTTTTTCCTTTCTACGTCAGTTCCTTGTATTCTGACTAAACATTTTTTTCTTCCTTCCTTCTCCCCTTCATTCTATCTTCCAGGCTCCAGTGGTGTAAAAGACTTTATATATTTCACACATTTAGCTCAGATTGGCTCCGCTCATTTTGAATGTGTGCATTGATGCATGCTGTGAACTAATGTATTATATGTTCAATCACCTTTTTAAAACAACAAAAGAGCAGCGAGTGTGCGTTAGACTTAGAGAGAGAAAGTTGCTGAAAGCTTTACGAAAAAAACAGTGACCAGCGAAGTTGGAAAATTCTGTCCTCAGATGGAGAGCGTCATGTACTTGGCGATACAAGCAAGAGAGAGATGAAGAGGCTACATGCATGATGTAGCCATGGCATTACGGTGCCAAACACAGGCCCAGCAGCTGTTTGGCTGCATTTTGCTTTGCCAGCACCATGATCAGTTTTGATTAGAAGTGGAGGCGGTTGTCTGGAAGAGTTTTGTTCAATTCTGCCTGATGAGGTCGCCAGCGCATATGTCCTCCACGTCAATAGCGCTGTTCAAAGAAGAGATGTCATCAGCATTCTTCAAAGACAGCTTTGAAACGAAAGGTTTCTAAGAAAAAAAAAAACAGATTGGAGGGAGGACCAAATGCTTGAGTCTGTTGAAGGAGGAAAAAAAAGGATGTCATGTAAGGAAGAATTAGGACGAAGACCAGATATTTTACCAGCGCAAGAGGTCAATGTGCAGGTACCACAGAGAGAGAGAGAGATCGAGAGTTAGAGAGGAGTGAGAGAGAGCGAGAGGAGAGAGAGAGTGTGTGTGTGTGTGGTGTGTATGTGTGTGTGTTGTGTGTGTGTGTGTGTGTCGTGTGTGTGTTTTCGTTCAGATTTACAGTCACACCAGAAGTCAAAGAAGAAGTGGTGTTTGCTTGAGTTATGCAAGCCAGGTCCAACTCATTGTGAAGACGTATCATTTCAGTGAAAAAAAAATCATATCCAATCCACAGCGATACCATCAGCCGAAGAGGCAGAATCAAAGTGTGTGGTGCCCCTGGTGTGGTTGTGTGTGTGTGTGGTGTGTGTGTGTGTGGTTGAGAAGACGAGTAGAGAGACAGAGAGTGAGTGAGAGAGGCCGAGAGACGAGGGTGTAGTTTATATTAGCCAGCCAATGCAACAAGGCCATACTCAGGTCTGTCACTGCGTTGAGTCGACTCACAAGTAATATCGGAGATAAAACGACACAACACTTAAGCACAGCGTTAAAAACATCGCCAGAGAGTTCTCTTAAAAATTTTCTTCCTTAGAAAACCTGACATATTTTCCAATCCCTTTTATCGACTTTTACAATGGATCCATCTTCCCTTCCTAAGCTTCCTTGTTTTGGTCAACGTCTTCCCAGTCTCT
>JADBJO010009673.1:0-5000 GCA_016801955.1 Conus betulinus
AAAATAGCAACAAATGCAACGTTGTGATTTATACTTGGCAAAGTTGTATTAAATACCACAAATAATTACTAGATACAGGACCAAAAGCAAGCCACTTATACATAGATCTTGCCAAATATAGCTTATGTAGTACAAATGAATTTATGATTTATGGTGGATCAAGCGAAGTGAAACACTGTTTACGAAGTGGAAATTGACAACAACTTTACTGTGTTTCTACTATCACTTATCTTTATAAAAAAAACTTTAAATATAACGTGATTTTACTTTCTTGCCCCATACAGTCGAGTCGAGCGAGTTGGCTGCATTAGTCAAAAAATTCGAACTGCTGTGACAGCTCAGCAGACATGACGTCAGTGTTGTGTACGTCAAATAACACGTCCACTGTGTTCATGTGACGCATATTTAGAAAACACGTCCAACATTACAAGATGAGCCTTGGAAGACACCACAGCGAGGACCGCGACAAGGCGTGCAGATGCAGGAAAAGGTGGAGGCATGAGGGGAGGAGGAGGAAAGAGAGAAGAGGAGAGGAGAGGAGATTGAGCGAGTTGTGAGAGCATGGAGAGTGGGGAAAGGTGAGCAGAACATTAGGGCGAGTTGCTGCACGTGGCAATCGTGTAACATGCCACCTGGTGTCAAGGTCTCTGGGCTCTGTCGCTGTCTTTCCCGGGGATGGGTGGAGAAAGGAAGAAGGAACGTCCAAGATGGAGGCAGTACGGGGGATGTGGGAGATGGGGCGATGGGTAGGGGATGGGGGGCTGGGGGGGGGGGGGGGGGTACAGTTTTTTTTAGGTTGATCTACCGCCAGAATTAGCAGAAGAAAAATCTATTATCAATAACAAGTCGTGTTATTTCAGTATAGTGCTCAAAGCTGCACGTTTCTTTGCAGGTGTAAGTGTTATGTCGGGCGGCTGTATACTTATACAGGTGCAAGATATTTCTGGCCCTAAAATGTGAACACGGTCAATGATCTTTTTAGAAAACTTCAAAAAAAAAAAAAAAAATAATTGTTTCTGAAACATGATGTGTATCTTCAGTAACTTAAATGTTGGTAGCCAAACAAAAATATCAAAAGGGAAATATCTTTTGAAGAAGAGTTGGAATAATGAGGGGCGCGGAATAGGATTTTTTTTTTTTTTTTTTTTTTCTTTTGGTCGTTATGAGATATTTAGGTATACATCAAATATCAACATCGTTTAATTTTGTACGTCATTTAGGCTTTTCAATGCACAACGGAGAAAACAGACTGATATGATGAACAAACAGAGAAACGATGAAAGTTCGGGGCGTCCATTGAGGAAACGATTGCAATCATAAAAATATGATTTACATTGCTCGGTCCCCCCCCCCTCCACCCCCCTCCCCCCCCCCCCCCCCCGCCCCCCCCCCCCCCCCCCCCCCCCCCCCCCCCCCATCTATCCCACCCATCTTCTTTTTTCCTCTTCATCTCTTTGTGTCGTGTTTCAGTCACATACGTGAGTTTATAGAGGCATTAACTTTCCTGTTTCTAAGGGTTATACACTTGTATCATGACTTGTAGCGCGCGGGACTGCGATGGGGTGATGGTGGTCTTCCTACGTTCTTCTTTTTTTTAAATCTGTATCTGAGAAGGCATGGGAAGTTTTCTTTATTTTCTTAACAAGATTTACTTTATTCTTCGGGTACGTTCGGGTCTTTATCCAAAATAGTCGAGGAGAGAGAGAGAGAGAGAGAGGAGAGAGAGAGAGGAGAGAGAGAGAGGAGAGAGGAGAGAGAGCAACGTGACATGACGAAAGATTTATTGACAATGACAACAGTCTGAATGTCAAGGGGGAATAGATCAGCATCCTGAAGGCAGCGTTATGAAAACAGAAAAACAAAACCACAAAATACTACAAAGATATGATTTTTCCTCGTTTTGCACATACCGCCTGATCACACACACACACACACACACACACACACACACACACACACACACACACACACACACACATGCGCGCGCGCGCGCGCGCGCACACACACACAACACACACACACACACACCCACACCGTACACGCACTCAAGCAAACGCAAACAAAGAAATTATCGAACCATGAACAGATTCATGCAGTCTGGTATGTCATGCATAACTCATCAGCGAGATACGATAGTGTTAAGAAATCTGTATGTTACACTTAGAATAACAGCCGGGTTAACTCAATTTATTTTTTCTAATTTTGTAAGCTTCTGCGATGTACTTTGCTAAATATGCAATAGTGTCTGGAGCGAGCGAGCGAGCGAGCGAGAGAGAGAGAGAGAGAGAGAGAGAGAGAGAGAGAGAGAGTCACACATGGCACTGTCTAAAGAACACACAACATGACACATAAAATGTTATGACGTCATGCATTTCAGCACACGACATCACACATAACGACCCACGGCATCACATGTCATCTGACATCATACATAACACATGAAGGCAAGTGAACAACAGGGTTGATAAAAAAAAAAAAAAAAAAAATCATCAACAGAAAAGAAAAGCATGACAATACGTATGACTAAAAATTGTTAATCAAAGAGTATACAAAAAAAAAAAAAGAAAAAAAAAAAGCTGGAAAAACGTATTTCTCTGTAAAATCCTGTTTACAAAACTGGATACTCTTTCACTGCCTTTGTGGTTAGAAAAAAAAAAAGTTGGAAAACAGAATCGTAAATGGAAGATACGCAGGTGATGACGTCAGTCTGCTACATGACACCATCCATTATCTTCAAGAAAGCGAGATGCCTGAACATCTGCTTTGTGTGGATTGAGGGGGTGAGGAGCCACCTTTCAGCCTATTAAACAGGGCATTCATGGCGAAGCTTAGCTTCGTTCTTCGGTTTCAGCAGAGGTGTGTTTGTTCATGGATTGAGGTATGTCTAAAAAATATTAAATCAAATGTTACTGTAAACGGACAATCGTGTGAGTAGTTCAACATTTTTACGAGGCTTTAGACAAGGTGATTCAGCTTCACGTTTCGGAGATGTTAACACAAAACTTCGGGAAACGACAGGAAACGACCGCAGCATCTTTGATTTCAAAGATTAATACCCAGTTTCAGGAAACCATTCATCAACTGAAAGTACTCTGTTACATAGAAGAGACGATGGCTTTCATGATGATATTAGACTTTATTTTGTGATTTTACGGGTTAAACAACATGTCTACATTTGTAACATCCCAAATGGCTTACCATTACTCCAGTGTTTCAAAACGTACTAAAAACAAGGTACAATGCCGAGAAGGGTAATGCCAAACTGGGACAAAACCAAACGAGTCTTGAAATGGGCAGAATCAATTACCTCGGGCATGCACGCGCTCACCACCAGGTAAGTTGAAGCTTGTTCCAGATTTGAGCGGGATATCTCAAGTAATAGAAAGAAACGCCCGCACATTAACCTCATTCGTCAGATCACGACTGTTCTTTTTTCATACATGTCAAATTGGTGCAGTTTTGCAGTTTTGTTGTTGCTGTTGTTAAATCTCTGTACCAACAAAATGAAAAAAAAAAAAGTAGTGTAATTGGTTAGATGAATCAGTTTACTTTGGGTGTAAAACATTCCAGTGACGTATCCCAGCTAAATCTGGGGGCAAACTAAAACTTACATGGTGGTAAGTTTTCACATGGTCAAGTTTATTTCACCCAAGCATGTTTGGAACGTGTACGTTAAGCAACCTTGAGAGAAGTCAGAGTACATGAGTGTGAACAGGAGAGAGTGGGGTAATGTGAAAGAGAGAGAGAGAGAGAAATAGAGAGAGAGAGAGAGAGAGGAGGTGGGGTAATGTGAAAAGGAAGAGAGAGAGGTGGGGGTAATGTGAAAAGGAGAGAGTGGGGAAATGTGAAAAAAAGAGAGAGAGAGGTGGGGTAACGTGAAAAATAGAGAGAGAGGTGGGGTAATGTGAAAAGGAGAGAGAGAGGTCGGGTAATGTGAAAAGAAGAGAGTAGGGTAATGTGAAAGAGAGAGAGAGAGAGGTGGGGTAATGTGAAAAGGAGAGAGAGAGGTGGGGTAATGTGAAAAGGGAGAGAGAGAGGTGGGGGTAATGTGAAAAGGAGAGAGAGGTGGGGTAATGTGAAAAGGAGAGAGTGGGGTAATGTGAAAGAGAGAGAGAGAGGTGGGGCAATGTAAAAAGGAGAGAGAGGTGGGGTAATGTGAAAAGGAGAGAGTGGGGTAATGTGAAAGAGAGAGAGAGAGGTGGGGCAATGTTAAAAAGGAGAGAGAGGTGGGGTAATGTGAAAAGGAGAGAGTGGGGTAATGTGAAAGAGAGAGAGGGTGGGGTAATGTGAAAAGGAGAGAGAGAGAGGTGGGGTAATGTGAAAAGGAGAGAGAGAGGTGGGATAATGTGAAAAAAAGGAGAGAGAGAGAGAGAGAGAGAGAGAGAGAGAGAGAGAGAGAGAGGGGGATAATGTGAAAAGAGACAGAGAAAGATGGGGTAATGTGAAAAGGAGAGAGAGGGAGAGAGAGGTGGGATAATGTGAAAAGGAAAGAGAGAGGTGGGATAATGTGAAAAAGAAAAAGAGAGAGAGAGAGAGGTGGGGTAATAATGTGAAAAGGAAGAGAGAGAGAGAGAGAGGAGGGGGTAATGTGAAAAGGAAGAGGAGAGGTGGGAGAGAAGGGGGGGGGGGGTAATATGCAAAAAAGAGAGAGAGAGGTGGGGTAATGTGAAAAGGAGAGAGAGGGTGGGTAATGTGAAAAAAGGAGAGAGAGAGAGAGAGGTGGGGTAATGTTAAAAGGAGGAGAGAGAGAGAGAGAGGTGGGGTAATGTGAAAAGGAGGGAGAGAGAGAGAGAGAGAGAGAGAGAGGTGGGTAATGTGAAAAGGAGAGAGAGAGGGAGGGTAATGTGAAAAGGGAGAGAGAGGGTGGGGTAATGTGAAAAGAGAGAGAGAGAGAGAGAGGTGGGGTGGGTAATGTGAAAAGGAGGGAGAGAGAGAGAGACACAGAGAGAGAGAGAGAGAGAGAGAGAGAGAGAGAGAGAGAGAGGGGGGTAATGTGAAAA
>JADBJO010009673.1:7500-15000 GCA_016801955.1 Conus betulinus
GCTTACGTGTGTGCGTGCATGTGTGCGTGCGTGCGTATGTGCGTGCTCGCCCACATGTGCGCGCGTATGTGTGTGTGTGTGTGTGTGTGTGTGTGTGTGTGTGTGTGTGTGTGTGTGTGTGTGTGTGTGTGTGTGTGTGTGTGTGTGTATAGACATACGGGACATACATATAAAGCGAAGTCATTCTCAGCATTTTTTGCTTTTTCGTTCGTTTTATTTGTTTGTCGAAAACGCGTTGTCAGTTTTTCAACTTTTCAGCTCCATTCCTTCAATGGTCTAATAATCCTATTTTTGCTCTAAATATTAAAATATTAAGATGATGGCAAACATGATTGGTTTTCATCCTCAGTCAAAGTATGTACGCACATGTGTGTGTGTGTGTGTGTGTGTGTGTGTGTGTGTGTGTGTGTGTGTGTGTGTGTGTGTGTGTGTGTGTGTATGTGTGTGTGAATGGGGTATGTGTGCGGGCGGGCGTGTGTATGCAGCAGTATTTGAATAATGGATATATATTGGCGTTGAGAGAGAGAGAGAGAGAGAGAGAGAGAGAGAGAGAGAGAGAGAGAGAGAGAGAGAGAGAGTATTTGAACAAGGAAAGTTCTTCGGCAATATAAGTCCACATTACACAAAAGACCGCTACTCCTAGCCACATTTCGAATGGGCAACTTTGCACATATCGGTGAGTTTTACCTCCAGAAAATCAATATCCACGAGTTCAGAATAGATTCAATAAGGGAACGTTATGCAATGCAATATCGATAATAGCACAGTTGGATGAGGACTTCTCTGGTGGAATGAGGAAGATCTCTCCCGAAAGTCGTTCAACAGTATTCATATTTGAATGTAAGTCAAAGAAGGAAATAAGCATGCAAAGAAGCATATATATAAATAAAAGCACTAATTCATTTATCAAAAGATAAACTTACAAGAAAAATTACCATTCTGCCGCACGAAAGAGACAAAAAACTATTAAAACACACACACACACACACACACACACACACACACACACACACCACACACACACACACACACACACACGACGCGTTTCGACCTCTTTGGTCTTCGCCACGCAAGACAAACACCATTCAAGACAATGAAAACGAGGGAAACGAATAATCGCTTTATCTCCTCAAGTTGGGCGCAAAAAAAAGAAAAAGAAAGAAAAGAAAGAAAGAAGGAAAACAGTGTAAGCGACAAAAAAAAGGGAGAGAGAGATAGATAAAAAAAAAAAAAGTAAGAGTTCGAGACAGAGAGAGAGAGAGAGAGAGAGAGAGAGAGAGAGAGAGAGAGAGAGAGAGAGAGAGAACCACGAAAAAAGAAGAAAGAAGAAAAAGAACGAAATGAACAGAGGAAGAGCTGAAGGAAAAAGAAAACCTGGGGGCGGAAAAAAAACAGCATGAAATGAAAGAATCGATGCATTTCTTTCCCCCAACGACTCGCCTTTCTGCTGCTGCACAACTCCCGTTTGACTCCCCCCCCCCCCCCCCCCCCCACCCCCCACCCCCACCCTCCTCACCTCCCTCACCCCAGCTCACTCTGTAAGAACAATCGTCATGGCGCGCCGTCCTTGTGTTCACCCCCCCACCACAACCTTCCACGAATCCCCCTCTTATTTTTCCATGCTCACTTTACCCACCCTCCTTACTACCGCCCCCCCCCCCCCCCCCCCCCCCCCACCCCCCCCCCCGCGCGCGCTCGCGCGCGCACACACACACACACACACACACACACACACACACACACACACACACACACACACACACACACACACACACACACACACACACGCACATGCGTGCTCGCGGATACGTACATACATACATACATACTCTCTCTCTCTCTCTCTCTCTCTCTCTCTCTCTCTCTCTCACACACACACACACACACACACACACACACACACACACACACACACACACACACACGCACGCACGCACGCACGCACGCACGTACGCACACACCCACGTACCCCCCCACACCACACCCACCCCCCCCCCCCCCCCTCTCCTACCCCCCCCACACACACACACACACACTCTCTCTCTCTCTCTCTCTCTCTCTCTCACACACACACACACACACACACACACACATTCAAAACACACACACACACACACTCCCTCACATAGAGAACATGAGAGAGATTGAGGAAAAAGAGAAAGAAGAAGAGAGGGAGGAATGAAGCGGCAGGGAAACTGATACCAAAACACCTTTTTGACATCAGCTTTCATGGCAATGGTGACGGCGAGGTACTTAAGATCATAAAGTAGTAATTCATAAAAATATAGAAAAATACAAAAGACTGTTGACGATTAAGAGCTTAGATTCAAGTCGAGATACGACGAATATACCAAACGTATTGCATATGAGATAACATCGTGCCCATCTCTGCCATAAAAATTTTAAGTTTCTGCTGCGTTACTCTGTCAATAAATCTGGTTGACAGCCATTATCATAGACCTAGTTTCCAGTTCATTGCTCACGCTGTTGTTCTTAGACCCACTGTCTGACAGTGGGTTTTATGTTCGCCCCAACCTTGAGCATAATGTTTCAAGATGTATTGACCCACAGTCTGTTGTTCGTCAATATTCTTTTCTAAATCGCAGGGTCTGGAGAGCATCAGTGCCAAGGATTCGGATGCTGGCAGCGCTTTTCCCTACCCTGACACGTGCTTCCAGCTGTTTATACGGAATTGACCGACAGGGGTTGTGCTGGCAGGTAATTGTTGTACGTATCAGCGTTCACTGCGTCGTAGAACTCCGTCATATCGTCACAATGAGTCGGGTTTCTTGCTTTAGGTATCCCTCCGCTGGCGTCGTCGGCAGCGAATCATGGCCAAGAACAGCAATGCCACTCGGAACATGCAAGCAGAGTCTGCTGGACGGGGCAGATGACTGGGAGTGCACTGCAGACCTCCCAGAATGGAAGAGTCACCCAGAGATCATCAGCAAGAGTGGCATGAGACCAGACATAGTAGTCCACTCTCAGTCAACCAAGCAGCGGATCTTGATCGAGCTTACGGTGTTTGTATACCTCCCCATGTGCTTAGGGAAAAGTCTTGCTGATGAGGTAGCCAGTTAATTTGCTTGGCATCAAGTCAACGGAGGCTGGAATCTTGACGAGTCCGTTGTCCGTTGACGTTCCCGTGAAGACATCTTTTCACTTTGCAGAGACGTGGTGCCCAAAACAGCATCGGGGTAACTTCAGGAATGTGTATAGGACATGCCAGACCAGCTTGACTACTCTATAGAAGGCAAGTAGACCTTGCTCTATGTTCCTTGATGACGTTTTGTTGCCGTGAGGTCAGATCACCAGTTATATAGTGATGTCTGTCTGCTTCAGTCGTTCTCTGCCTTCGGTCTGGATGTCCATTTTGTCAGACCACTTGGACATGTTGCCGTCACGAGCACCCAGGCGATGGACATATATGACATGGGTGTGTGCCCTTGTTCTCTGCGAGGCACTCTTTCTTGCAGAATGTCAAAAATCTTCCTAGAACTGCAGGACTCCCAAGGAGAAACGACGATTAACAGATTCAAATTGTCTCTCCTTGAGCAGGACTTTAGCTTGTTAATTTTGTCGTCGAAACATTGCCGAGTCTCTGGTCCAGTGGTCACTCTCTGGATTGTTGTTCGAGAGATTTCCAGTTAGTTCTTGTCTTCCAGCTGAACTGTTCTATGGCACAGATTCCCTATCTTCCCAGCCATCGTATTCAACTGACTGTTTGTCTTGTTCATTAAATGACCTCTGAGGGCTTGGAAACGAGATTCAAACTAAAGTGAAAAATGTCTATTGAATTTCTGTTATTGCTTGTCAAACATTATTGAAAGAATTTGTTTCTGTGTCATCATGAGGACCAGGGTTTGTTTCAGTGTCACTGGCACACACAACAATACCTGCATCAGGATGACAGAAAAAAAAAGAAAAAACACTGATCATCTGAGGTCTTCCAGCCCGTGTACCTGAACATAATAACTGTCATCTTTGCACGACGAGCCATGAAGACATCAAACACAGCCACACAAAGTCCATACACAGAACAACAAGTATTTTCAGATGGTATTGTGTCCCGTCCTTCATCATTTAAGCTCTGACAAACTTTAGAGGCACACAATCAACTATGAATTGGTAAAAAAAAAAAAAAAAAAAGACTAATTAGCAGGACAACTTTCTCAATGTGAACTTCTCCTTTCCTAATTCCTAATGCGTGTTGTCTCCTCATTTGGAGAGAGAGAGAGAGAGAGAGAGAGAGAGAGAGAGAGAGAGAGAGAGAGAGAGAGAGAGAGAGAGAGAGAGAGAGAGAGAGAGAGAGAGAGAGAGAGAGAGAGAATAGAAGACTAAAAGATATGATAGAATAACCACTCTGTTCTTTCCACACTCATCCATCTTTCCTCCTCCCACACTGATCTGAAACCCAAAACACAGGCCTATGTCAAAGACCTCTGGCAAGAGGAATGGACCTTGCAGAAGGATAACAAACTGTATAAAATCCGTCCAAACCTCAACGAGTTTTTACCATGTTCCAGAGGCGGTCGTAAAGAGGAAACAGTCCTGTACAGCTTGCACACAGGCCACTCGTTTTATACCCATTCCTATCCTTTAAAAGGTGAAGAGGCTTCGTGGTGTATTCCATGTCATGTCCCACTCACAGTGAAACGTATTCTTTTAGATTGTTGGGACTTGCACGATGTGAGACATAAAAACACTTTACAGCCAAGTCTATGAAACCCCTGTTCAGAGATGTCCACCTGACGTGATTTTTGAGTTTCTGAAAGAGATTAACATTTTTCATCTGATTTAAGATTTTACGTCTCCTCCTTCTCTTTTCCTCTCTCATCTCCTATTCTATGAGCCATCAGCCCCCTACCTTATAACAGTCTTAACGTCACCTCAAATCAGTCTTCTGCGCCCCCTCCCTTACTTCCCCCATCCCTCTCACTTTCACTCATCCTCCCCATTTTGCCATTCTATCTCTATCGTTTCCGACCGCTCCTCGAGTAAATGAAATAGAAATTCCACAAAAACAAACAAACAAACAAGCAAGCAAACAAACAAACCAGGAAAACAGTTAGGCACATATCGATTAGCCAGCTGATCGAACGTTGTTTTATTACGCCTCATATACACGATGTCCGGTTATCGGATTTCTCTCGCCCCCTCCTCTCTCTATTTCTCTCTGTCTCTGTCTCTCTCTCTCTCTCTCTCTCTCTCTCTCTCTCTCTCTCTCTCTCTCTCTCTCTCTCTCTCTGCTGCAATCTTTACAAAAAAGTAATTTTTTTCTGTCCTGGTCATTTTTCACCGAGATCCAAGATCAGTATAGCTGTAGCTCTTCCTGTTTATAAGAAGTCAGGAAAAGAACGAACGAACTAACGAACGAAATTGTATTTTTAGCAGGGTAATGAGATAAGCAAAGGAAGAAAGATGAACTAGGGTAAACGCGAATCCATATATTCATCTCTCTCTCTCTCTCTCTCTCTCTCTCTCTCTCTCTCTCTCTCTCTCTCTCTGCATGTACATATGTATATCATGTAAAATTCAGTGTCTTATCTTACTATACCATATCAAAACAGATACAGGCATGCATTACTTGTGCAATCAGAGTCAGGACATAAAGAATGAACAGAGGCTCGAGACTCACGCTAAGCTGAAGACTAGGCAGTGCCCACTCTTCCCAGCTGCTTTTGCTAGTGGGAAGAAACTCTAGAGAGAGTGTGACAACAGAAGGCTTTTAGAGAGAAGAAACCTCAGATCAATGTCTCGGTACCTCTTGTGGGATAGCGCGCTGCTTTCACGAGTTCCACTATTGTCTGGCCTCACAGAGCGGGTATGCGGGGTCATTTGGTATTTCCACCATTTCGTCGAGGTGAGGGCAGGAAGCTGTCTACAGATTTGAGGGTGAAGCTGATCCTGAGAGGATCTATATGTCATATTCCATTCGCGCTGTTTCAGATGAAGATGTGTTTATGCCAGGTGGGGTAACTTATCAGAAAATAAACCTGTTTCAGATGCAGATTATCGTACCAGAATGATACCATGGACGAAGATAATCTTTTTGAGATGAGGGTTTCAGATGAAGATAGTCCCACCAGGAGGTTAAAATGGGGTGTAGACAGGCAGCCTGTTTCAGGTGAAAATTATTGTGCCAGAATGATAACATCGCTGAAGATAAGCTATTTCAGTTCAAGACCGTCAAGCAAGAGAATAACACAATTCAAGATAATAGGTTTCTGACGGAGATTGTTTCATGAGGAACATAACACGGCTGAAGGTAACCTGTTTCAGACAAAGATAGTCGTGCCAGGAGGATAGTGTAACAGAGGATAGCCTGTTTCAGCTGTAAGGTAGGAAAACAAGGTTCTTGAGACCTGTTTCAGAGAAAGGTTGTTGCACTAGGAGGAAAATATCGCCGAATGCAACCCGCTTCAGATGAAGGCTGTCACACCAGGAAGACAACAAGGATGAAGATACTGTTTTAGATGAAGATTACGGTATCAAGAGGGTAAATAGCCGATGATAACCTGTTTCAGATGAAGATTGTTATACCAGAGGGATACCATTGCCAAAATAACCCGTTTTAGATAGCGATTGTCACACCAGGAGGATAGCGTGGCTGAGGATAATCTGTTTCAGATGAAGATTGTCGTACCAGGAGGATAACATGGCTGAAGATAACCTGTTTCAGATGAAGATTGTCATACCAGGAGGATAGCATGGCTGAGGATAATCTGTTTCAGATGAAGATTGTCATACCAGGAGGATAGCATGGCTGAGGATAATCTGTTTCAGATGAAGATTGTCGTACCAAGGAGGATAACATGGCTGAAGATAACCTGTTTCAGATGAAGATTGTCATACCAGGAGGATAGCATGGCTGAGGATAACCTGTTTCAGATGAAGATTGTCGTCTCAGAGAGATAACATGACTGAAGATACCTGTTTGAGATGAAGATTGATTTACCAGGAAGATAACAAGGCTGAGGATAATCTGTTTCAGACGAAGGCCGTCTTACCAAGAGGATAGCATAGGTAAAGATAACCTGCTTGAAATAAAGATTGATGTTCCAGGCGGATAACGTCACCGAAAATATCCTGTTCCAGTCGTAGATTGTTGCATGAGGGGCTTAAGATGGCTGAAGATGAATTGTTTTGAAAATAAGATTGGGTGACTAGGGGCTAACAACGGCTGAAGATAGCATGTTTCATGATACGAAGATTGCTGTATTAGGAATTTACAATACCTGAAGATAATCATTTCACGATACGGAGATTGCTGTCTGAGGAATCTACGATGACCGAAGATAGCCTGTTTTAAGATATAAAGATTGATGAATCAGCGGGTCACGGTGGCTGAAGATAGCCTGTTTCAGATTATGAAAATTATAGTATCATACGTTTACGATGGGTGAGGACAATTTGCTTCATAATATGAAGATTGTGTGTACCATGAGCTTACAGTGGCTGAAGACAACCAGTTTCACACACACACACACACACACACAC
>JADBJO010009673.1:17500-20000 GCA_016801955.1 Conus betulinus
GAGAAGATGGAGGTGAATCCCAATAAAGATGTCATTCTATCATTGTGACGGAGAGCACACTCTCTTAGAGGATCACACCTTCTTCAGTCATGACAGTGATTGACAACCTCTGCATGTGTGAAAGGAAGACACCACTCAGTATCTTCCCACCCACTCTCCATCTTCACAGCTTTGTTGGAACGATCATAACTCGAACGGAGGGGGCAGAGGTTGAAAGAAAGGGTGAGGATGAGGGAATGGTGGTGGTGGGGGGGGGGGGGGGGGGGGGGAGGATCGAGTTAAGGCAAGGGTGCGGAGGAACAACAAGGAGTGCAGGGGTGCTAAAAAATGTTATCTTTGGGGGGCGTTTAATCGTCACAGTCCCCCTTCTGTCTGTTTTCTTCGTGGTCTGTTTCCCATCATGCAAAGATGCCATTGAGCCGGCCTCAAGGGACGCTAAAAACGAGGGGCAGATGCCGGATCAAGCTAGTTCAAGTCGCACAATCCCATGACCGCAAATTTACAGTCCGCTCTCGAGAGAAACACAAAATGATTGGCGCATTGATCCTGGGCCCAGCGGCATTGCTAAAAACGTCAGACAAAACGGGTGGAAGCTCAAGGGGATTAACCCGAGGCCGTCGTCTTATTGGAGGAAAGATCAAAGCGAACGTGGAGCGATTTTGTTCCCGAGGGAGATTTCTTTTAATCAAAGACAGGAGTTTCCAGCGCGATGGATCCCACTGGATCGATTTCAGTTCTCTGATTCCCGTCATCTCAATGTTCTCATACATTTCAGTTTTTGCCCGGTTTATCAGTTCCTGCAAATTAAGTTCACAATGATAGAACGCGTCTACACATTCGCATGTACGCACGCGTGTGCGCACTAAACACACAGATACAATAATGCAAACAAACACGGAGGGAGAAGAGGCAGACATACAGACATACAGACAAACAGACAGACAGACAGACAGACGAACAGACAGACAGACAGAGCTAGAGGGAGAGGGAGAGACTGATACTGACACTGGTTTACCGACCCACAGCACAAACAAAGGAAAGAAATAAGATGAGAAAACAAAAAATATATATATATATCTTTTACCACTACAAAATTTAAGCTCACAATTTCAAAGCGTAGATCAGAAGCTTTCAAAATGGACAGAAATGCATTCTAGTAAGTCTTCAAGGTTTACTACCCGAACACCGCATATCTACAGTTCAATCATTCATTCGGAATTGCAACAGGATAACAGTCAGGGAACCCTTTGATGGTAAGGTCATCTACATGCAACTCAAAGAAATCCTCCCCACGGCACCTTTTCATTTCATCCAACAAGCTGAATTCCGTGACAGTTAAACCGATGTCGTGACGATGACAGATAGGATTCGCATGATTTTCATCCGCCGCCCTCTGATAATGACGGAGCGAGACAAGGTTCAAAATGGGAAATGGACATAAAGATAGTGATTAAAAAAAAATTGCTAATGAACCAGCAAAGAGGATGAAGAAAGATCACCTCATCCGCTTGATAAGGCCTCTCTCTCTCTCTCTCTCTCTCTCTCTCTCTCTCTCTCTCTCTCTCTCTCTCTCTCTCTCTCTCTCTCTCTTTCCCATCGTCTGTGTCCGCAGGGTGGCACTGCACCTACGCCACTCATTCCGACCCCCTACCCACAGCCACAGCACGGCCCAGCCCGCCGCAGCCCCGGCACCGGCAATCCGTAGGGAGCAATGTCAAGTCGTCAAGAGGCAACAAACCGGAGGAGGCACTGCACTGCTGCCGCGTCACTTCGGTGGTGTTCAGTGGCGCCTGTTCTGATCCAACATAAGCAGGACACCACCTACTTAGTCCCTGTTGACGACAGTCCAACAACAGCTCTCATGAATTTGTCGTACCGATGACCCCGACGGAATCAAACCAAGGCCATAGACGTGGAAAAAGGACATCCAAACTGAGGTCACTATGAGAGCAGGGCATGAAGGGCTAAGGAATTTGAGACTTTTTCTTTTTTAATGCCGATTGATGAGAATGAGGATGGTGTAGATGATGCTACGTTTGTCCATTCCGCTCTGAGACTGAAAGGCAGGGCTGTACTCTACGCTTACTGTCATAAGATATCCCGGCGTCAACTGGGCGCGCGAGAGACACAGACACCTGCAGTGTTGATGAGGAAATTTGAGAGGCACTCTCAGAGATGCATCATTCAGTGGATGGTACTCCATAGTGTGAGCCAGCTGAGCCCGTAGCAAACTCAACTCCTTGCAGGAGCTGACCGGGGCAGGAAAAACCCGTATCTCTTTATGACAATTAGTGCCAGCTCACCTTTCAGGATTCTTTTTTGTTTTGGTTTGGTTTTATCATTTCATGTCGTTTCGCTTTGTTTTGTTGCCTCGTCTTTAAAGGACTGTCACAAACTGTTCGTCAAAACGATGATTTGGAGGCAAGTCTTTTGCACCGAATCATGATTTTTCGTGTAAGGAAAGCGAGCTTTTATTTTTATTGTGAATTCCCCTGCGTAC
>JADBJO010009673.1:27500-30000 GCA_016801955.1 Conus betulinus
TGTGTTTGTTTTGTGGGGTGTGAGAGTGTGGAGCGTTTCTATATGTGCATGTGGTCAATTCCCCGTCTGACATTTTACAGCGTTAAATTGAACTCCCATCCAGCTTCAAAGCACACTGATGAAGCCTTTCGTACTTCCCGTTCTCACCTGACGGGTGACTCCTTCAGGTCCTTGCATCTTCTTCCCATTTCTTCTCTCCGTTCAGGTGTTTACCAGGAAATCTATGCGAAACACAGGCGTTTCACCCTCAATTCTGCTGCTTGGTTATTTTGACGTGTGTTCATCATCGATGACGTTAGATGATATCAAAACGCAACAGAGATCACTGAGAATATCAGACCTCCTGTCTCTGGTCATTTTCTCTCATCTCTGTCCTTTGCATATTGGAATCTAGACACTCCACTGAAAACACCTCTGAAAATACTTCTTAAAAATATCACAACAGTCTGCACAACTCTGGACAATGACGTGTGTGATGTCCATGATACACGTGTCATGTGTGGTCAATGCTTTTAAAACGCACAGTATTCATATTCTTTAATTTGTATTGCCCTGTTAGAATTAGGGCATTCTAGCAGAAATGTTTCCCTCACACATACACCAAGCATCAGGAGAGAATTTTGTATTCCATGTGTTTAACCTAAGTATATTGATTGTCTGTGCTTTATATCTTTGTTGTTACCTAAAACATGCAGTAATTTTGTCAATTCATCAATTTGTCTTAGGGATATAAGACAAGAATTTATCACACACACACACACATACACACGCGCGCGCGCGCTCAAGAAGGAAAAAAGGTGTAAAAAAAAAAATACTAAGACTCGGAGAACAGGAAGAAATCGACGGTACAAAGCGAGTTTTACAAGAAAAAGACTCATACACCATCAAATAGGAAGCAACATCCGCTTGTTGTACGATCGGTGACGTGGGGAATGAACTGCCCTCTCCCTGTCCTTTCTTCCCCTTCACCCATAACACAATGTCTGTCTTCAAATTGTCATTACGTTCCAATACAAATAATTGCAAAAACAGTTAGTCAGCATGTTGCACAAAAAATACACATACACATACGCACGCACGCACGTACGCACGCACGCACGCAAATACACACACACACACACACACACACACACACACACACACACACACACACACACACACAAACACACCATCTAAAACAACCTTTACTTGGATCTCCTAAGAGATGCAATCTCCCAGTGATTGTCCAAACATCATGTTGAACAATTTTGTTATGAGAGAAAACAAGTGCAGGCTAACAATTTCCCCGTCATTACATAATGACTTGGCAAATATTTTAAAAAGAAGAAGAAGAAGAAGAAGACGAAGAAAGAAGAAGAAGAAGAAAGGGGGAAGGGGAGGGGAGAGCAAGAAAGAAAATGAGAGTGAAAAATCAGGAAAATGTTTTAATCGTAAATCCTTCATTAGCAACAAATGGGAATCATTGTATTCCATTTTGCAGATAGAACCATTCATATTGCCTGCTACGAGGCCTTTCGTCCGCTGGATATGTATTGTTGTGTATCTATCGAGCTACCTACCTGCCTGCCTACTTACCGACCTACCTATCTACCTACCTACCAACCTATCTATCTACCTACCTACCTACCTATCTATCTATCTATCTATCTATCTATCTATCTATCTATCTATCTGTCTGTCTATCTATCTATCTAACTATCTATCTATCTATCTATCTATCTATCTATCTATCTATCTATCTATCTATCTGTTAAAGAGTGAAGAAGCTCCGTGGTGCGTTCCATGTCATGTGCCACTCACAATGAAACATATTCTTTTAGAGTGTTGGGACATGCATGAGGTGAGACATAAAACCTTGTTCAGAGATGTTCCACCTGATGTGATCTTTGAATTTCTGAGGGAGACTAACATTTTTCACCTGATCTAGAGATTGACAGTAGAAAGATTTTTTAAAAATCCGGGTGTGTTTTTAGAAGGTGCATTTTTAAAGGGTTGTGTGAATGAATGACTTGTGGGTTGACTTCAACGCGGGTGACAGTACTGATATGGCCCTTTGCGGTCGGCTGGGCCATAAGCAACATAATGTTATCTTACTATCTTTTTGTTTTGATTTAAATATATGTTTGATAAAAACAAGAACAGCAGCAACAGCAACAACAACACCAACAGCAAAGCACAGCGACAAAAGAGATACTGTAATAAAGTATTACTTCTGATCACAATCGCACATCCCAGACTATGTTGTTACACACACACGCGCGCGCACACACACACACACACACACACACACACACACACACACACACACACACACACACACACACGCACGCACGCACGCACGCACGCATTTTACAAGACACAGATCAATACTCCTGTATAACACACAGTAGAGGTTCCCCCTTTCTCTTCCAATAATGCCTGCCCATCACAACAGAACAGCAGGGGTTTGGGGAAAATAAATAAATAGGTAAATATATGATTAAATAAACAAGGAATAAAT
>JADBJO010009673.1:35000-57500 GCA_016801955.1 Conus betulinus
ACAATAGTATTAATAATAAGCCTTAATCGATGGACGGAGAGGGAAAGTTCCCCAGACTGCACACACACACACTGTAAACAGGGATGGTGGAAAACGCCCTCAGAGTTGAAGCCCTTGATAATGTATGGAATCCCGTGTTTTGAGGAAGGGGACTCTAGCAAACTTCTTTCGAACAGTAGTTCAGTTTAAAACGGATCAGAGACAGAGAGGCGTTTTCATATCAGTACTTCAGTCTGTGTGTGCCACGACTCGGAGAATGTTTATTGATAGCTGACAAGAACATTTTCAGAGTTAGTTGTGACTTTCAATGTAGAGTCTTTGATCAAAAATAATCCCATGCCTCGGGCTTCTCTCACAGCTGGAAAGCTGGATTTATCCGGGGAATTTCCAGTCACCAAAATACTGTCGAAAATTGTGAAAGTGGATACTCTGAGTTCTGGTAGCTTAAAAAAAGTAAAACCATTTTCCTCAGACACTGAAGTAGAGTTGACTTTGTCCACCAGAATAACTCGCTGTAATTGTATAGAGTGCAAAGTCATCGCCAATCTGGGTTTACTGTGTGACTATGTCATCAATTTTAATGCTAAAATGAGTGGGTTTACTGTGCTGACTATGTCATCAATTTTAATGCTAAAATGAGCAGGAGGAAGGATGCTCCCCTGAGGTACACCCAAACCCTGCTCGTGGATGTCAGACGACATGGTGCTAGCAAGAAGTTAACACTGCTGATCAGCAGGAAAAGTTTTACTAAAGAGATAGATGGTCTCTAACACTCGGTTCAGGAAGATCCAGGAGACTACCAGATGTGCTCGTCGTGCTGTACTTCTTCTTGTTGTTTGTTTCAACAACAACAAAAAACTTGTTGTTAATGGTGGTGTCAAGATGAATTAAATGGTCAACTACAGAATGGTACTGGCGGAAATCAAGAGTGCCATCGCTTTTCAGTTTCCACATCAGTCAAAAACTGACCATCATTTCCATTAATTTACCGACAGCTGGCCAGAACTATTGTGCGATAAGTAGGACTGGTGTAGGCTTTACCGGAATAACGAGGGCTTTCTGCTAGGTGGACGGATCTGTGCAGTCCAGATAAGACCGTGCAATGACTAAAGAACCTAGACTGCTTTCCGGAAGATGTGTCAAAAGTTGGTAATGGTTATCATCAAGGTCATAATCAGTATAGGTTTGCAGAGCTTATTTCAGTTCATCCGGTGGAAGAGTGCAGATTACAATCAGAAAAAAAAAACGTTGCAGGAAGAGTTTGCTTTGAAGGTTTGTTCAGAAAAGCAGCAGATGTTGGTGAAGGACGAGGTTTCTTTTCTTAATACCAGAGTTCAAGACTGGCTACAGCTCAAATATCTGTAATCAGAGCGTCTGATAGTGGCAGGTGATGGATGGAAGGGCTGGTGTTGTCCCTTTACATTTTCTTCTTTGTCATTTTCCATAGTTTCTGCTCAGAGAGTGTTGTTTTCAGCTTTTCAAAATCTGAGACTGACGTTTGTTCATTTTGAAAATTAGTCTTTATTTGGCTTGCATGTATGGTGGGCTCGACTGCTTGGCGCTGTTGGTCAGTGATGCACAAACGTTAATCCCGTTTACATTGATTTCAGATTTGTAGGCAAGTGGGGTTTATTAGAAGGTATTGGAATCGAGACAGCAGCGCATTTTACAAGAATATCTGTCAATGTCTATATGAATGTACGCACCTACGTACGTACCTACGTACGTACCTACATACGTATGTATGTATATGTATATGCATCTATCTACATACACACATACATGCATACATACATACAAGCAAGCATGCATAAATACATAGATGAACGAGGGACCATTTGAGTCTCTGAAGAGAGATTTAAATGTGATCTAAGATTTTATGAAAGAAATATTTCAACGAAATCCCGGCATCCGTTTAAAAAATCTGTTTCATGTGTGTGTGTGTGTGTGTGTGTGTGTGTGTGTGTGTGTGTGTGTGTGTGAGAGTGTGTGTGTGTGAGAGAGAGAGAGAGAGAGAGAGTGAGAGAGAGATGTGGAATGTGTTGTGTGTGGTGTGATGTGGTGTGGTGTAGTGTGTGTGTGTGTGTGTGTGTGTGTGTGTGTGTGTGTGTGTGTGCGTGCGTGCGTGCCTGCGTGTGTGTTCGTGTGTTTCACAGATGCTGAGAGTTTACTTCTATGGGGGTTACACGCCAGACATGGCCCTTCGCGGTCTGCTGGGTCATAAACAACACGAACTGTACTGAAGCAAACGTCCGTTCAAAAGATGAAAGCATTGCAAAGTCCGGAAAACAAAACAAACTTCCTGTCCTTCCTTCTGACCGCGACCGCGCGCACACACACACACACACACACACACACACACACCATGCGCGCATGTGAGCGGGCGAGCGTACGTGTAGTGTGTGTGTGTGAGAGAGAGAGAGAGAGAGAGAGAGAGAGAGAGAGAGAGAGAGGAGAGAGAGAGAGGAGAGAGAGAGAGAGAGAGAGAGAGGGGGGGGGGGGGGAAGAGAGAGAGAGAGAAGAGAGAGAGAGAGAGGGGGGGGGGGTTGCAGACAGACAGATAGACCCCACACCTCTACGTTAAGTGTAGTGTGTGGGGGGACGTGATGGGCAGTCTGTGAAATTAAATTGCCGGGGGGGGGGGGGGGGGGGGGGGGGGAGGGGAACGATTGCGGGTTTTTGCCCTGCCTCCTCGATCTCCCCAACGTTGACGTCGTGCAACATGTGTGACGTCGTGCAATATGTGTGACGTCATGTAATACATTTTATTCGTTCAACATGTGTCAGGTCGTGTCATAATGTATAATGCCTTGTTATACGTGTGATGTCGTGTTAGGTAGGTCGTGTGTGGTATATCTGAGGTCGTGTGATATATACATTGTACCCCGTTTATAGTAAACTCCGCTTGTAAGCAATTTCGGTTATACTAAAGGAAAACGCTGGTTCCCTGGCAGATGCGTTCTTTTCTGTTACGTGCACGATGTTGTCTTACATATGTGAGGTCGTGTGGTCTATGTGATATCGTGTATGTGTGTTGTCCATGATTTGTGTGATGTCATGTGATGTACATCTGATGCCGTTTGATTTGTTTCTGATGTCATGTGATGTTTCTGATGCCGTTTGATTGGTCTCTGATGTCGTGTGATGCGTCTGGGGGGTGTCTTGATATCCGATGTCGTGGGATTTGTGCGATGTATATTTTTTGTGTGATGTAGCGTGATATGTAATGATGTGCTATGATGTGGTGTCATGTGTCATGTTTGTGTTCTGTGTGACTTCGTGCGTTTGATATAACGTCGTGTGATATATGCAATTTCGTGCGATGTGTTATGCATGTTGTGTGACTGTGTTATATGCGAGTTGTGTAACGTTACCATGACATCTGTGTCATATCGTGCGGTATGTGTGATGTGCGCTATGAAATTTTATCTCGTGTTATGTATAATGTTGTGACATGTGTGAATGTAGGTTTTAGCTGATGTTGTGCGATATATGATGTAATGTAACATACATGTGCGTGTTATGCAGTGTCAAGTGTGCTGTGTCATTTCAAGAATTGTATAATATTGTATGATATGTGTGATGTCGTGTGGTATGTCTGATGAGGTTGTTGCATGTGATGTGATGTAATAATTATGTTTTGTGTATCGTGTTATATAACGTCATATAATGATGTTGTCGTCATTTGTGTATGTGTGACGCGGTGAGGTCGTGTCGTGATGTCACGTTGCTTGATGTCTCGTGCTACCTGTTACGCCGCACGTTTTCAAGATGATGCCGTGTGCTCTAAAGTGTGATGTTCATCATTACAAGTGATGCCCTGTAATGTGTGACGTTGTGTGTGTGGTGTGAAAGATCCCATATATTGCTTTGTGTGACGTAGTATGGCGTGTGTGATGTGGCGTGTGTTGTGTGTGTGTGATGTGATTTGTATGTGGTGTGTCGTGTGCCGTTAGGTGCCAGAAAGAATGGGGTTGCAAGAAAATGCCGGTTACCAGCTAACAGGGGTGATGGACGATGTGGGAAAGAGCGTGTTGAAGAAGAAGAGGAAAAAGAAGAAGAAGAAGAAAAAGGAGGAGGAGGAGGAGGAGGAGGGGGGGGGGAGGAGGAGGAGGAGAGGAGGAGGAGGAGGAGAGACAAAGAAGCTGGAACGGAATGCAGCCAAAGGCCTCTGCCACTGTCCTAAATGTCACCCTAGGCAGCTGTGCCTCCAGAGCACCTGCTCTGGCAGATCATGTATCTCTTTCCACACTGGGAAAAAAAATGTCGCCATATGTAACATTTACGGTTTGGGGTCGGGTGTAATTGATCACTTTCCGTGATACAGGTGTACAAGGTAGAGTAGGGAGACAAAGGCGATCTCCAACGCCTGATTTTTATGTCAAATGTCGGTGCTACTTCTTTGACCACGTTACCGATACGTAATGATGATAGTGGCGTCAGAAAATTTAGTCCAGTTTTTTTTTTTTTTTTTTTCTACGCCTGTATTTTAATGCATCCTCCTTAACAATGATGACGACAATGACGACGACAATGACGAAGACGATGATGATGATAATGATGATGGTGATGACATCCACATCATAAAATGAAGGTGACTAGTCAGACCCGACCCCATACTGTACATTGACCAATGATTGCAATGTAGTTCTGCATTGAACATCAATTTCAACTTGCGGTTCAAAATGTCACACAGGGAAAGACTCTCTAAGAAAGGAAATTCTGTACCGCAGCATCAATATATAATGTCACACATCAATATATATATGTCACTGGGGTGACATCCTTTACCGATGTTGTGGTACACAAGGCTTGGATAACACTCTGTTCAATACCACCTCCTGCCCTCGTGTGCAAACCCAGAGAAAATGCAGGAAATCAGATGAACCTGCGCGCGCACACAAGTTAAGTCATATCAATAAAAAAAAAAACTGATGCAAAGGGGTTCAACGGGCTTCCTGCCTTTGACCTGATGAAACAGCCCTAGATTTTAGGGTGAAAAGAAGACACACTACTTGAGAAGTATTCAACGGTGTTCTTCCATTAAACCGTGTGCATCTGTTGATCATTTGCATCATTCTGGTATGAGTTAACATACAGGAATCGGGTATACGTATTTTGTTTTCGTTTGATCATATATATGGAAATCTGCCTAACAGTCCAAAGATGTACAGTGGCTTTCTGTGAACTCAAAATATTTGTCTGCAGTATTCTGTGTGGATATTTTCATAAAGAAACCGACCCGACAGACGTGCTTCGAAGAATTTATGCATATCAACCTCACCCCTTTTTTTCATTCAGCGTGAGTCGGGCCATAGTTCTGCTCTGTATATTAAAATTAGCATTATCATGCTATTAGATAATTGTAAGATATTATTTGGTTTTCATACAACCTGAGATATCATCACAACAGTAATTAATGAATTTATTTAAATTGAGTAGTTCCATTGTCGCCTTTCCCTTATCATCCCAGAGAGTGTAGGACACAATGTCCATTTTCTCCTGTTTCCCATCCTTACTCAGACACACGCTGTCAAAATGCACTGTGCTACAATGGCCACAAAACGAAGTCAAAAGCGTACGACAAAATTTAAAATGTCACGGTTCAGAACAGAACCTGATTTTCCTTTGACTGTTTTCATGAGAGATGTCAAAAGATGGGAAATGTTGACGGATCGGGAGATTTTCTCCCAGATGTCTATTAATTGAACTACATGGAGACGATGGTCACGGGAATTCGTATTGAGGGTATAGCCTGACGGCGTAAGGTCTTGATGAGTTTTTCACTACGAATTACAGAGTAACTCGTTCTTGGGATGTTTGTTGAGCTTGTCTGTGAGTGTTTTTGAGTCGGGTCCACATCTTGCGGGTCTTGACCAATTTGTGAGATGCTGCGAGATTGGGACATCATTGGCAGCTTTTTACCGTCAACTGGACACTTTGTTGAAATAACTGATCATTTCAATGGGGATAGTGATCATCTTTCTTCTGTGACTAACAACAACTCTGGACACGTCCGTACGTGTGCATGAGGCACTACCTGGGTGCGTTTTCTATTGGGACTTTCGGTTTATGACACTCAACATCTCTCCCATCACCACAGCACGATGCTGATTGGTCTCCTTATGCTGGGTCTGGGAAGCCCATGAGTAGCCGGCCCGCTCCATTTCATGCGCGTGTTTTATTGAGACGACTAGGAAGCTGAAGGCGGTGTTTGTTAGAGTTTCAGTTTTCATGGCCTCATTCTAAAAGCGTTAAAGGTTATTCCACTTATTGCATCAACTCAGAAATGAATATAAGCATGAATGTGACATGTATTTGAACATTTAGTGTATTGTGACACCAGCTCGGAAATGGGTTTGAGTTTGAATTCTATATTCATTCAAACATTAACTGTATTATGACACCAACTCGAAAATGAATTTAAGCATGAATTTTGCATCCATCTGAACATAAACTGTATTTGTGACAACAACGCGGAAATGGATTTAGCTGGAATTCTAGATTTATTTGAACATTAACGGCATTGTGACACCAACTGTGAAATTGACTTGAGCTTGACTTTTACATCAGTTTGAAACTAACTATATTGTGATACGAACTTGAAAGTGGATTTAAGATTGAATTTTACATGTATTTGAACAACATCTGTATTGTTAATTCGGTACGAAGGAAATTAATTTGACTGATCGAGAGAATTGTTCGAAAACAAAAGAAAAGCTTGTTAGATTATTAATGATGAGATGAAATTTATAACGGATGTTTACCTGTTCAGGTCACCATACTAGTTTTCCTGCAGGATTTGTTCCTGGTCAGGTGCTTTGATGATGTGTTGCAAGTGACTATCTTCTGCAGCTTTAAACCAGAAAAGTAATTTCATGTCTTTTGTTTCAGAATGTCAGAAATTTGAGCGTACAGTTTTTTTTTTTTTTTTTGCGTTTGTAATTCATTTACTTTGGCTTCTTTGGGCCAACCTTTAGCCTTTTACTACAATGTAATTGTACCTTTCCCTTTTGGAAAAACAGACTGGCTCGGTGCGTTAATAAGCGAGTTCTGTGAATGTTGAACTTCTCTTCTTATTTAAATTGATTTAACAGAAAACATTATTTGTCCAAACACATCTTCTTTTCAACACAGATGAATTCTCTTTAATCAAAAATACTTTTCTGGTCACACGCACATGCCTTCCAGACTCTGTATTGTTTTTTTTGGTTCTACAGTTTCAGACACAGCGGAGTACCGTGAGGGGGCTGACGTTTTCTGGCGGTGTTAGTGGAAGCGGCTGCTGCTGCAGGAGACTACTGGATAGACGACACTGGTCTTGGGAAACGCTAGAATTGACTTTCGCGTGCGTAGACTGTCTCTCCATGATATTTAACGAACATTGATATTCATATGAGTCGAGAGTGTAACAACAAAAAAAACTGCCTTTTTAAAGTGTACGTAGTTCCGGGGATGAATGGTGGTGATTTGAGTTTCTGCTTGTGTTGTTAGCTGTCTGAGAAACAAGTGAAATAGTTAACAGAGGTTTTTCTGTTAGGTTCTCCTCTTTCTTTTCCTAGCTGATGGGAAAGGAAATGGATGGTAGGTTTTCTTTGTCGGGGAGCTGGTTAAGTAAAGTAACTTCTTTGTTGTTTTGTTTCCAGTGAGAATGCCCAAATAGCCACGACTCAATGTTTTTTCAATTGTATGGGAAACAAAGTATGCGAAGACAAAAACAACGTAGAAAAAAAAGAACTAGCCTTGCTGCGTGAAATACTGTGAATGTTGGAAACTGCTGCAGAAAAGTGTCGTCGCTGTTTTCCGGTGAACTGTCAGCAGCATGAGCATTTCCTTGTCAACGCATTTGGACCGACAGTGTTCTCATCGGAACGAGGAGGGTAAGGAGGGGAGGTGAATGGAACATAAAAATCACCCCCCCCCCCCTCACACACACACAAACATACACAGGTGCGTGCGCGCGCGCGCACACACACACACACACACACACACACACACACACACACACATCGCACATACACATGCGTACACACACAGACACACACACATACATGCGCGCGCTCACACACACACACACATGAAAGAGAGAGAGAGAGAGAGAGAGACAGACAGACAGACAGACAGACAGACAGACAGAGAGAGAGAGAGAAGACAGAAAGACAGACAGACAGACTGACCGACCGACCGACAGAGACCAGAGCAAAAACAGCCAAATCGTCGCCCTTCATCCCCTCTCATTCCCCTCCATCAACCGTGAAAAAGATGTAACTCACCCCTCAACGGATCTTGGTCTTGGAAGCACGAAGAATCCAAACACCGTTCATTTGAAACAGAAAATAAAATAAGTGAACAAAGAAAAAAAGAAAGAAAAAGAAATGTATGGGGGAAAAAAACAAATAAATAAACAAACAAATAAACGAATAATAATAAATAAATAAATGATTTAAGAAAGAAAAAAAAAAACGGCGCTTCCACAACTTTCCTCACAATTACACGCCTCGCTGAACACTTTGAGAACTTTCCTTGTTGGGGAGGGGGGGGGGGGGGAGGGGGGGGGGGGGGGGGGGTCCCCTGCGGCCACACAGCTACAAAAAGCCGAGCGCTGTTCCACACCACCACACAAATTGCCGTCGTCATGCACGGCCAGTGACAACGGGACAAGGGAACCAAAGCAACAACAGCTAACCCACCCACCACCCCAACCGCCTGGCCAGGAAGGGACGACAACTCTCCGAAGAAATGTCGCAGCCAGCACAGGCTGAAGAGAGCGACGGCAGCAGCAGCGGCGGCAGCGGCAGCAACAAACGAGCACCAAGCAAGCAGCACGCAGTTGACTCGCCGTGTCGATGGGACGACAGACCGACAGACAGACAGCCAGCGTTGCAGTGTGCTCCATCAACTGAACTGACGCGTAAACGGCACGAGACAAAAGTGTCAGAGGCCCCTCCCTCTCCCTCCCTCCCTCCCTCCTCTCTCTCTCTCTCTCTGTGACACCAACGAAGGCGGAGAGGCTGGCTGGTCCGGACAGTGTGTGTGTGTGGCACGCGTGCGTTGTATCAGCGATCGGGTCTGGGCCCCCCGCTGCCAGAGCGTGATTTCAATCTGTGTGTTGTCTGCACCGAGAGACCTGTGGCCCCCACGCGCAATCGCGCGTGCTTGCCCGCGAAAGTGCATGTGTGTGTGTGTGTGTGTGTGTGTAAAAGCAGATGCTCACGAAAACACACACCAACTGTATTAGTGACATAATATAATCAATAAAACTAACCATAGAGAGGCAAGTCTGTTACCGAAAGTGTAGGCCTACATTGTTATGAGTGCACTGAAGCTAAATGAGACGAGCGAGAAAAATGAAGCGAAGCATAAAAGAAAAAAGAAAGAAAAGAAAAAGGAGCGTGCATGAGCACACACGCGCGCGCGCGCGCGCACACACACACACACACACACACACACACACACATACACACACCATACACTGACAAACTAACTGATTAATGTAATTATCGATTTCAAATTTGCTCTTTTATCATTTGCTATCGCGACTTCAAATCTGAAAAAAAAAAGTCGCGAAGCCAGTTTCAAAACTAAACACAAGTTAGAAATGCATACTTAAGGCAGACAAAACAAAACGACAAAAAAAAAATAATAAAAAAACACTGAAGAAAGTCATGAGAGACTGACAGACAGACAGACAGAGGGGGGAGGTAGGGAGGGAGAAACAGACACGGAGAGAGACACAGAAGAAGAAGAAGAAGAAGAAGAAGAAGAAATCAGGACCAAAAAAATCTAAACAAAGTATCCATTCTCTAATTTAGATGATTTACTGGTCTCAGAAAGAAAAAAAATCTGATTTAGAAAAAGAAAGAAAGAAAAAAAAACGAGCCCTTAGTTAACAATCTGGGAAGCTTTACAGAAAGACAAAAAGCAAAATTCAGAGAGGGGGGTGCGGGGTGGCGGGGAGTGAAATGGAGGGCGAAAGAAGAGAGTAAACCTGAGAGAAAAAAAAAGAGAAAAAATAAGTCCAAGGCAACGAAAATGGATCACAATTAAATGCCCCTACAATGCTTAACTCCACCTTCAGCATTCCAGGATGTAATAAACATAATCATTTATGGTTTGCTTCGAGGGTGCCCTGTTCGGTATCAAACTGCGACAGCGAATGACTTGTCTCCGCTGTGTTCTATTTTGCAACATGTGATGGTGAGAAACTTGCCTCTACGGAATTCCACGTTCTACCAAACCATGGCAGTGAAAAGTTTGCCCCTGGCGTATTCCACGTTGTAAAACACCACGACAGTGAGAGGGTTGCCTCCAGTGTCTTCCACGCTCTAATAAATCATGACAGTGAGAGGTCGGTTTCCAATGCACTCCATGACAGTGAGTTTTTTTTTGTTTTTTTTTTTTTTCAAAAGTACGTTACGTTGTAACAAACCATGATAGTGAGAGGTTTATTTCCCAAGTATTTCACGTTGTAACAAACCATGATAGTGAGGTTTATTTCCCAAGTATTTCACGTTGTAACAAACCATGATAGTGAGAGGTTTATTTCCCAAGTATTTTCACGTGTGTAACAACCATGATAGTGAGAGGTTTTATTTCCAAAGTATTTCACGTGTAACAAACATGATAGTGAGAGGTTTATTTCACAAAGTATTTCACGTTGTAACAAACTATGATGGTGAGGGGGTTTTGTTTCACGAAGTATTTCACGTTGTAACAAACTATGATGGTGACAGGTTTGTTTCACGAAGTATTTCACGTTGTAACAAACTATGATGGTGACAGGTTTGTTTCACGAAGTATTTCACGTTGTAACAAACTATGATGGTGACAGGTTTGTTTCACGAAGTATTTCACGTTGTAACAAACTATGATGGTGATAGGTTTGTTTCACGAAGTATTTCACGTTGTAACAAACTATGATGGTGACAGTTTTTGTTTCACAAAGTATTTCACGTTGTAACAAACTATGATGGTGACAGGTTTGTTTCACAAAGTATTTCACGTTGTAACAAACTATGATGGTGACAGGTTTGTTTCACGAAGTATTTCACGTTGTAACAAACTATGATGGTGACAGGTTTGTTTCACGAAGTATTTCACGTTGTAACAAACTATGATGATGACAGGCTTGTTTTTCACACGAAGTTTTTCACGTTGTAACAAACTATGACGGTGACAGGCTTGTTTCACACGAAGTATTTCACGTTGTAACAAACTATGACGGTGACAGGTTTGTTTCACGAAGTATTTCACGTTGTAACAAACTATGATGGTGATAGGTTTGTTTCACAAAGTATTTCACAAAGTATTTTAGACGTTGTAACAAACTATGACGGTGACAGGTTTTGTTTCACAAAGTATTTCACGTTGTAACAAACAATGATGGTGACAGGTTTTGTTTCATAAAGTATTTCAAGTTGTAACAAACTATGATGGTGACAGGTTTGTTTCACAAAGTATTTCAAGTTGTAACAAACTATGATGGTGATAGGTTTGTTTCACAAAGTATTTCAAGTTGTAACAAACTATGATGGTGATAGGTTTGTTTCACAAAGTATTTCACGTTGTAACAAATGATGGTGATAGGTTTGTTTCATCAAGTATTTCACGTTGTAACAAACCAGTAGTGAGAGGGTTTGCTTCCAACGCATTCCCTGTTGTAACAAATCATGATATAGAGAGAGGTTTGTTTCCAATGCATTCGACGTTGTAACAGACCCTGATAGAGGGAGGTTTGTTTCTAATTCATTCCACGTTGTAAGAAACCATGCTAATGAGGGGTTTGCTTCTGATGTGTTCCATGTTGCAACAAACCATATTATTAGCGAGAGGTTTTTCCCAGGTATTATATGTTGCAACAAACCATGTTTGTGAGATTGTTTGCCTTCAATATATTCTTAGTCGCAACAAACTATGATAGTGAGAGGTTTGTTTCCAATTATTCCATATCATAGTGAGAATTTTGTCTCCAACCGATTCCATATTGTAACAAAGCATAACTGTGAAAGGTTTGTTTGTGAATTATTGCACGTTGTAAAAAGTCGTAACAGCGAGAGTTTTGTTTCAGATTTGTTCCACGTTCTAACGAAGCATAAAAGAGAGAGATTTGTTTCCCATGTACGTGTATCACGTTCTAACAAATCATGGTAATGAGAGGTTTGTTTCCAATGCATTCCATGCTGTATCAAGCCATGATAGAGGCTTCTTCTTCTTCTTCTTCTTTTTCTATAGTAAGTATTTCTATTTCAATGTTCTGTAGTTCTTACATAGCAGAACAGTGGCAGGTCTGCCTTTACAGTAATCCAGATTGTACCAAACCGTGATAATAAGTTCACATTCACTATATTCTTTGTAACAATTCAGACTTTTTGAGACGTTTGCTTTCAATTTGTTCCTCGCTTAAGAAATCAAGATAGTGAAACATTGTCAGCAATATAGTCGACATTCAAACAAGCCATGAGAATGAAATGTTTGCCAACGATGCATTCTACCTTCCGAAATGTCGAAAAAAAAACTTGCCTCCATTAAATTCCATACTGTAAAAAAAAAACAAAGCAATGTTTTCCACGTTGTAACATTCACGACAGTAAGAAGTTATCCTGCAGTGCATTCTAAGTAATCAAAGCATGATGGCAAGTAGTTTTCTTTGATCTATATTGTTTTTTTTTTTTTTTAAAGTATGATACTGAAAATGTTGCTTCTAATGCATTCCACGTTGTAACAAATCTTGATATGGATAGTTTGCCTCCAACGCGTTCTGCCCTCAGATAACAATGGTTTATGTTATGTTTTGTGTTCTCTCTCTCTCTCTCTCTCTCTCTCTCTCTCTCTCTCTCTCTCTCTCTCTCTCTCTCTCTCAATAGTGACAGTAAAGAGACATGCTCCTAAAGTATTACACATAGTAACATAGTGATATTGAGGTTTGCCTACAATGTATTCCACTCTGTAAAGTAGATGTACCATGATATTGTGATATTTTCCTCCATCCTATTTCACCCGTAACAAGCGAATTTACGAGCAAAAAAAAAAAAAAAAAAAAAAAAAAGAGTGACAGTGCTGCTATAGTGAACTGAATCTTATACCAGCGTTCTTGGAGGTTCCGCATGCCCTGTCATTGGTGATAGGGACTATAGCAGTGTTGCAGTGCAGACTAGCAGACGACGTCCGTCGCCGAAACACTGCGCATGCGTCTTACCCATAATTCTTTTGTTTTCAACTGTTCGGCTTCATGAAAACACAACGAAGCATCGTGTCAAAACTTGTGACTTGTATGTATGATTTCTGTACGAGTTAAGATACCCACTATATATTACAGAGACAGGAACAGCTCTGTAGAAGATCGCCTCCTTTTTCTTCAGACCGGGTTTGGGGTAGGGGGTGGTGGGGTAGGGGATTCTTCTTCATCAGTTTCATCTCTCTCTCTCTCTCTCTCTCTCTCATTTTGAACGGGTTAAAAAAAAAAAATCCATACTATTCTTAGAACAGAAACCAACAACTCTAACCACACAAATTCAAGCCGTCAAGAGATTTGCAAAGAAAGAAAAAATGCATATAAGAACAAACAAGCAAGCAAACAAAATCAGACGATGAGGTTCATTGACTGGAAATATCATTCGGTTAGTGACCAGACGTTCTGGCAGACAATCAAATCTGTTTTCATCAAATCGGCTGTGTACGATCGTGTTACCTTTCTTTGAGGGTAAGACAAAGCGATGCTTAATCTTTCGCAACAGTTGAACAGAGGCATCACCGGTCAAAGAACTTCCCATCAGGCCAATAATCAGATCATAAACAGCCTCGCACGTGTCTGGGCCAACAACTGGCACAGAGAGCGCCTACACGTGGGCTCCTATCAATCCAAGAGGTGAAGTAGCACATTGTTCTTCTGGGCGCTACGAAGGTGTTACTTGCAGCCGCAACTATCAACAAGAGCAATCTTGCTGTTACCGACAAAAGAGAGAAAGTACATTTTACGTCACAGTCAATGGAACGGAACATGCAAACTCATACACTCTTTTTACAACGAAAACATGTTTGCTGGGGGCTAAAACAGACAAGCAACAAACAAACAAATCTTTCAATGGAGTCCACGAGCCCTTCCGCTTCTTCCCAATGGCTAAACGGCAACGTCACACGTGCATTTTTTTTTTTTTTTTAAGAAATGTATTTGCTACCACCAATGCACAGATCCAGTCGCCCGTTATCAAAGCACAAGATACATAGGTACTGTAGCACAGGACACACGGTGCACGTGAAGTTCTGACCTACGCGCTCGGTCCAGCACAAATTTTTCTCTCTCAGCTCTCTCTCTCTCTCTCTCTCTCTCTCTCTCTCTCTCTCTCTCTCTCTCTCTCTCTCTCCAGTGTAAAGCCGTCTAGAAGACCAGACTATTGTTGTTGAAGCGTACCGCAACGTGAGCCACTCCAGGCCTTTGACGGAGATGGCGAGTGGGTAATAACAGTTCCGGAACAGACACTGTATGCTCCCTGGGATCCAAGTATTCATATCAAAGGCACTTCCATTCAGTTGTGTTTTTTTTTTTTTTTTTGTCCGTTTTCGAAGCGAGTCACAACCGGACCGGGAAGAATTCATGTGAACAATTGTGAATCAGTTTAGAAGCCATTTCCAAACAAGGTAAAATACAACGCATTTTGTATAGTTTTGAACTGGGATTGTAGTCGAGATGGACATTGGGAGTAGGCTTACATGGTCTTCAAGGCGCCTACGACTGACTTTAACGGTGGCTACGGGTTGAATCAAATGACAGGACAGTAACGATTGTGATGGTGGTGGTGGTGGTGGTGGTGGTGGTGTACCTTTTTTTCAATCATCGTTTTGGCTACCTATCCAAGTTTCGGGTAGCCATCCCAGAATGATTGGCTACATATTTTGTGACTGACTACCCAACAAGGTTGCCGCTTACAGCACCCTTTTTGCGAAGCGAATGGCTACTGTTAATGTGACGTGCTACTCGATGTGGACAGTCAACTTGAACTTTTGCCAGTACCACGTCTACTTAACGGTGGCATGCTACGCGATGAGGACTAGCCACTACAGTATCCAGCACTACGACAACTTAAATCCAGCACTACAGCAGCATATTCAGCAACTTAGAGGTGTTGGCAATCTGAAATTGCTGCAACCACAGTGCGCCATACATCAAACATTCATAAAATTGGTTTCATTTCACTTGTGTGATCCCTGTGCTTTTCCAAGAAATCAGCTTTCCTTTCAGAGACTCATTTTTACTCACTACTTGGCGGCGGTCTCAACATTGTCGGTTTGTGACGGTATGGTGGATGATTGGATGGCAAACACAAAACTTGAGAAAATGAAGTAAATGGGCTGATTATCAGTGATCGGGTAAGATCAATGGAATGATAGCCTGGACAAAGTAACAGCTGTGATAATATGTCTTTAAGATATGGCAAGATGTTTCTAAACTTTAGGTACACAGAATTATATATTTCTTCATAAATATGCGGTGGCAAAACCACTTAACGGTTCTTCTGATCGACTTTTAAAAGCATTTAGTTATGACCTATGAACTAGTATTGTATTCAGGCAAATATTCAACAATACTTTTCCTTTTACTGCCAATCGTTCAAAATTCAATGTGTATGCTTCCACGGCTATCAAAGTTGATTCTCAAATCCATTTTGGTACAGTTGAATACGTGTATATTGCTTGGAATAACAAATAATCTTTTTCCCTTTGTTGCCCCTTTCGCGCCAAATCATGACTTGGATTTCTTATGATATGAAAGTCTTCAGGCAAATGTCTTAGTGTGTGTGTGTGTGTGTGTGTGTGTGTGTGTGTGTGTGTGTGTGTGTGTGTGTGTGTGTGTGTGAGAGAGAGAGAGAGAGAGAGAGAGAGAGAGAGAGAGTGCGCGTGTGTGCGTGCGTGTGTGTGTGTGTGTGTGTGTGTGTGTGTGTGTGTGTGTGTGTGTGTGTGTGTGTGTGTGCGTTTCGCGCGCGTGCGAGAGAGAGAGATACATATATACAGACAGGCAGATGATGTATGTGTGTGTGTGTGTGTGTGTGTGTGTGTGTGTGTGTGTGTGTATGCGAGAGAGAGAGAGAGAGAGAGGAAGAGAGTGTGTGTGTGTACGTACGTACGTGTGTGTGTGTGTGTGTGTGTGTGTGTGTGTGTGTGTGTGTGTGTGTGTGTGTGTGTGCGCACTCTAAGCAGAAAAAGCATCATTTATACGCACATATACACACGCGGGCATCAAATACGTGTATGCTACGTTTCCTTGGAATGACCGACATGTAAGCACCTTGACCATCTAGACAACAATGACAGCTCTGCCTTCCTTTTAGTCAGTGCCTTCACCAACAGGAGTTATTTCCCTTATGCCTACCGGTGCTCACCTCATCCAACCCCATCCTCAGTTCTTTGCCCGATTCATCCCAAATCAAGCTCCATGGCTGCTTTGACCTCAAAATAAAGTCTCTGAGTTAAATGGCATAAAATTAGACAGTGCGCGAAAACAATGAACTCATTATAGCTTAAAAAAATATCAAATGTCTTTGGACACTCGCATTGTGTATTATATATTCAGAAATCACTGAGTACGTGAAAGTACTTTTTCAGGCTGGCCACTTCTGCATACGTTGTCGAATCTGTATTATCAAAGATACATACAAACCTCCATTTGCAATCCTCTCCTCTCTCTCCCCCAACCCTCCCCCGGTCCCAACGCCACTGAAATATGTCCTTTGCAGATATACAAGTTATCACGATTGAATATTGTACTCCATGTGTCTAACCTCAGCTTGATTGATTAGGAATTTAAAACTGCAAGCAATACGTAGGGTATCATATTTTTAAGATCACAGCTTAATAATAAAAGGAATGTAAGCTATAATTTAAATCTGATGGCCATCATGAAATGTACTTTCCAAGACCAGAATCTACTTACAAAACCAAACAGTAATAGTGTGTGTGTGTGTGTGTGTGTGTGTGTGTGTGTGTGTGTGTGTGTGTGTGTGTGTGTGTGTGGGCGTGTGTAAGTCTGTGTGTGAGTGTGCAAGTTTGAGTGTATGTGAGGGTATGAGTGTGTTCGTATTGAGATGCGTGTATTTGTGTATTTATGTAAGTGCGTACTTTTGTGTGTGTGCGCGCGGGCACGCGCGTCCGTATGTGTATGTGTATGTGCGTGAGTACGCATGCGCGCATGTGTGTGCGCTTGTGTGTGTATGTGTGCGCGCGTATTTTGGTGTGTTAATTATGCTTCTTTGCTTTGAATGAAAAACGTTGGTATTCTGTTCATAATGTTTTCTTAATGTCAGTACAACTTTGAGTTAATCTGACAATAAATTGGTTTCAGTCAGTCAGTGTGTGTGTGTGTGTGTGTGTGTGTGTGTGTGTAAATTGATAGTTCCGCGCGACCATCGCTACTTTATACACGCTTATCTTCTGTGGACGTCCAGTTTCTGCCGACGTCCGCAAAATTTTTCCACAGCAGATTGTTGTTCAGACAGGTAAACTGAGTACTCATGCAACAGATTCGCCAAAAACATGGAAAATCCACAAAACATCAATGTTTGATGAAAGTCGTGTGTATCACGTCTACTCACGTCTCTCAAACCGAAATCTGCCATGCGTGTTGCGAGTTCCGCAATCGTGCGAGCTAGCAAACAGCTTGATCTAAACATAGATTTAGGTCACAGGACACTGCTGATCTTCCCTTTGTGGGTCTTGAGGTCGTGTATTATTTTCTGTTCAGCAGAGATGTATAAGTGAGTTCAAAATGTTTTGCTATTCACCAACAGTTTTAATTTTACTTACGTAATAGAAAGCAAAGAGCAACGTGGAAATTATCTGTTAGCAAAAAAGAATTGTGTGGGAGAAGCAATGACAGAAGGGCGAAGCTTGACTTTTTCTCATGGTTGTGTTCTCTGTCCATCACACATCAAAATGACTTTAGTTAGAAAATGTCCAAATCGCCCCACAGTTACCAAATGAGGATGGAAAGGAGACGGTGGTGGGAGGGGGGGGTAAGTGTTGTTGATAGGCTGAGTGGGAAGGAGAGTCAAAGTGCTGAAGGGAGAGGACTGGGACAGGGGAAGCTAATGGGCATGTGGCAAAGTACTCGAAATGAACGAGGGAGGAGGCTGGTGGTAAGGCAGAGGGGGGGTGGTCATTTTTCTTCTTCTTCTCTGCTGCGTACGCAGGCTGATACTCCTGCGAGCACTCCCTGTATTGACATGCAAGGATTAATCCCATCTACCACAAAGAGAGTGGGAGTTTTGTGTGTATGACCGTTTTCTTTATCCGCCATTAAGGCAGCCATACTCCAACTTCGGGGAAAGGTGGTCATTTTGAAGTAAGACAGGGAGAGAGCGCCAAAGCTGACACAAGATGGATGGGGGAGGGGGGGTGGAGCAGTGAGCTGGGAGAGAGTGTTTTCATGGAGGTAAGAGGAGGGCGGGAGGGGAGGCTGGAATAGCGGGAATAGGTGGGGATTGGGTGTAAGGACAGGGGATGGAGTGAGGGAGGGTAGATGGGGCTCGATGATGATGCTATAGAATACGGAGAAACCTTGAGATTGGTGTTGGAAAGAGGGAGGGAGGAGGGAATGTAGGGAAGACGTAATGGAAAAAAAAGGTTGGAGTGGGCAAAACGATAACGAAAAGCAGCGGTATGAAAAATGAATTTTACGATGATTCAAACCACTGTAATGTATGCTTGCTATGCCACAAAGGGGTGAAGTGAGGGTGCGAGGGGGAGGGGGGGGGGGAGACTAAGAGAGGCTTAAATGTCATGCCTTCATCCGATCCCACTACCCCAATGAGACACCCATCCACTCCACACGCCGATCATCTGTGCTCCAATACGCCCACCATGTCACGCCCTTCATCCGCGCCCTCTTGGCCCTATAATAAGACACCTTCGTCATACCCAGTGTTTCTGCGCTCCCCCCCCCCCCCTTCCCCAATATGCCCACCAACGTCATGCCCTCCATCCGTATCTCTTCTTTCCCAATAGGCCCACCATGTCACGACCCTTCCTCTGCTCCAGTTCGCCCTTCACACCCTTCATGCGCGCCTCCTTGGCACCAACACGCCCACCCACGTCACGCCCTCATCCTCACCCCTCTGCCACAATACGCCTTTCATGTCAAACCCTTCATCCGCGCCCCTCTCTGCCCACCCACGTCCACCCTCCTCCGCGACCCCGTACCCATGGTACCTTTAATCCTCGTCTCCTGTAACAGCCCCCACCCCCACCCGCCACGTCACACCTTCCATTTGTTCCCTTCCCAACAACCCTTCCCATGTACGCCCATCCATGTCACGCCACGCCCTGCAATCGAACGTTTTTCATCCCACCCACCCCTCACACCATGTGGTCATCCAAGTCATGTTCTGCTTACGTGCTCCCACCTCCCCCACTGTGCCCACCCATGTGCATCAGCGCCCCCCCCACCCCCCCACCCCCCAAGCCCATCCATTTCTCATGCTGCATCCACTCCATCCCACCCCCTCCAGTTGCCCATCCACATCACGCCCTTCGTCCGTGACTCCCTCTGTCCCAATACACCAACCACGTCACGCCCTTAATCTGTGACCCTTCTGCCTCAAAACGTCCATCTACCCCGCGCCCTTTTTGCCTTAATACGCCTACCCACGAAACGCCCTTCATCCGCATCCAGTCTGCCCCGATACGCTCACTAAGTCACGCCCTTCATCCACGACCCCTCTGCCGTACGCCCATCCGTTTCAAGCCCTGCATCCGACCCCCACCCCACCCCTCCCCCAGTTTGCCCCCAGCCACGCCATACCCTGTATCCGCGCCCACCCTCCTCATCCACCCATGTGAAACCCTGCAGCTTCGTCCCCTCTGCCCCAGTACACCCACTCATGTTACGCCTTGCAGCTGCGCCCTCCTGCTCCAATACATTCGCCATTTCACGCCCTTTATCTGTGCAGCCACTGCCCAGTAAGACACCCATGTCACGCCCTTCAACCGCCCACTCTGCGCCACTAAGGCACCCATGCAACATCCTTCTTCATCCGCATCCCCTTTGCCTCAATACGCCCATCATGTCACGCCCATTATTCGCGCCCCCTTTGTCCCTACACGCTCGCCATGTCACGCCCTTCATTCGTCCCTTTGCTCCAATAGAATAAACACGTCACGCCTTTCATCCACGCCCCCCCCTCTGCCCCAATACGACACCCATATTATATACCCTCCATCTGCTCCCCTCTGCCCCAATACGACACCCATATTATACCCTCCATCTGCACCCCTCTGCCCCAATACGACACCCATATCACACCCTCCATCTGCGCCCCCTCTGCCCCAATACGACACCCATATCACACCCTCCATCTGCGCCCCTCTGCCCCAATACGACACCCATATCATCACACCCTCCATCTGCGCCCCCTCCGCCCCAATACGACACCCATATCACACCCCTCCATCTGCGCCCCCTCCGCCCCAATACGACACCCATATCACACCCTCCCATCTGCGCCCCCTCTGCCCCAATACGACACCCATATCACACCTTCCATCTGCGCCCCCTCCGCCCCAATACGACGACACCCATATCACACACCCTCCCATCTGCGCCCCCTCTGCCCCCAATACGACACCCATATCACACCCTTCCATCTGCGCCCCCTCCGCCCAATACGACACCCATATCACACCCTCCATCTGCGCCCCCTCTGCCCCAATACGACACCCATATCACACCCTCCCATCTGCGACCACTCTGCCCCAATACGATACCCATATCACACCCTCCATCTGCGCCCCCTCCGCCCCAATACGACACCCATATCACACCCTCCCATCTGCGCCCCCCTCTGCCCCAATACGACACCCATATCACACCTTCCATCTGCGCCCCCTCCGCCCCAATACGACACCCATATCACACCCTTCCATCTGCGCCCCCTCCGCCCCAATACGACACCCATATCACACCCTCCCATCTGCGCCCCCTCTGCCCCAATACGACACCCATATCACACCTTCCATCTGCGCCCCCTCTGCCCCAATACGACACCCATATCACACACCCTCCATCTGCGCCCCCTCTGCCCCAATACGACACCCATATCACACCCTCCATCTGCGCCCCCCTCTGCCCCAATACGACACCCATATCACACCCTCCATCTGCGCCCCCTCTGCTCATAAACGCTCACCCACGTCACTCCCTTGACCTGCGCCCCCTCCGCCTTAGTACGCCCACTCATGTCACGCCCTTCATCCACGCCCCCTCTGCGCCAAGACGCCCACCCATGTCAAACCCTGCACTTGCGTTCCTTCTGCTCCTGTACACCCACCCCCGTGTCACGCCCCACATCGTCACCCCTCTGACCTAATACGCTCACATCACATGTCACCCTTCATCTTCGCCCCCTCTGCCTCAGTAAGACACCATGCCACACCCTTCATCTGCACACCCTTTGCCCCTAAACGCCCACCACATCACGCCCTTCATCCGCACCTTCTCTGCCCCAATACCACCTATGTCACGCCTTTCCTCTGCCCTAATATGCTCACCCTTGTCACGTCACGCCCTTCATCCATGCTCCCTCGGCGCGCGGCCCCAATATGCCCACCATATCCCTACCTCCTCTGCCTCAATAACAGCCCCACGTCATACACTTTATCTGTGCCCCCTCTGCCTAAATACGCCCACCATGTCACGCCCTTCATAGGCACCCTCTCTGCTCTCACCCCTCCCCCCACTCACCCTCATGTCACACCCTGTGCTCGCGCGCCCTCTGCTCCTAAACGTACATCTGTGTCACGTCTCTTGCGTCGTCACCCCTCTGCTCCTAAACGCACATCTGTGTCACATCTAGCGTCGTCACCCCTCTGCTCCTAAACGCACATCTGTGTCACCTCTTGCGTCGTCACCCCTCTGCTCCTAAACGCACATCTGTGTCACCTCTAGCGTCGTCACCCCTCTGCTCCTAAACGCCCCACCCCCTTCATCAGCGCCCCCTCTGTCGCAGTAAGACACCACGCCACACCCTTAATCTGCACACCTGTTGCCCCCAAAACGCCAATCATGTCACGCCCTTCATCTACTCCTCTACCCCAATGCGCCTACCCATATCTCACCTCATGTCCGCGCCGCCTCCTCTCCAATATGCCCCCCGCGTGTCATGACCTGTGCCCACGCCACATCTGCCCCAATACGCACCCGCGGTCACACACTGTCACCTTGTCACGCCTTGACATCTTCATTCCCTGTTCCACCATTTATGTCACGCACTGAAATCTTCGCACCCTACACCTCGACCCATGTCACAGCCCTGGAGTCTGTGCACCCGGTATGCCCTCCCATGCCTCGCCTACCTTACCCCTATCCCCCACCTGTCGTCTGTTCTACTAAAATCCGCGCGTCCCGTACCCTGACTCGTGTCACGCACGCACGCACGTACGCACGGACGGACGGGACGGACGGACCCGGACGGACCCCACACACACACACACACACACACACACACACACACACAC
>JADBJO010009673.1:67500-70000 GCA_016801955.1 Conus betulinus
AGAACGACTGATGACAGAAGAACGTGAAAAATGATGAATAACTGACAGGAGGACGGCGTGAAAATGAAGACTGACTGATGACAGAAGAACGTGTGAAAATGATGAATAACTGACAGGAGACGGCGTGAAAATGAAGAACGACTGATGACAGAAGAACGTGAAAATGATGAATAACTGACAGGAGACGGCGTGAAAATGAAGAACGACTGATGACAGAAGAAGAACGTGAAAATGATGAACAACTGGCGGGGGAAGAATAAGGAAACGATGGATGACTGACAGAAGAAGTACGTGAAAAGGATCAATGTTGAAATGAAAAGTAACGAACTGGAAAGCAACATGAAAATGATGAATGCGCGGCTGGAGAACAACCTGAAAAAAAAACAAACGAATGACTGACTGAGGACTGTGAACATAACTGAATGACTGGAGAAGAATGTGAACACAATGACTGACTGACGGGACTGGAGCATGAGTATAATGAATGGTGAATGGTAAGACAATGTCAGAATAATAAGAAAAAGGGAAAATGATGAATAAATAACGGGAAAGGATAGGAAGATGAAAATGGGATGGGAAAAGAACGAGAGAATGACGAAAAAAAAAGTTCGGACGAGATAACAAGAACGTAAGAAGTGCGAATAATGGACAGAATAAAAACGAAACGTGAGAACAGTGACGGAAGTATGAAAGGAGAAAACGTGAATGATGAATAATCGACAATTATAAATGAGAGGTGGGTTGAGACGACATAATATCCATGAAGGAGAAGCGAAGAGAATGTGAAAATGATGCACGGTGGACAGGACAGTAACCTGAGACTGACAACCGAAAGACCGGGAGAGAGGAAAGGCGAGAGGGGCATAACAATGAGAGATTACATCAAAACAGAACAGCGTGAGAATGATCCTGTAATGGACAAAATGGGGGGAAAATGAAACGAAAGAACAATGTATTTTTCAAGAGGTGAACAGGAGAAAAGGTGAAAACGATGAACAGGGAACGGGACAGGGCAGTAAGAGAGAACAGAGCCGTCCGTCAGGACGATGGACTACATGAAAGCAAGATATTGTGAGAGTAATCTGATAAAGGAAGAAACAGATGAAACGATGACAATAATGATGAACGCCGCGAGGAGAGAGAGAGAACGCCAAACGGACACGAAGAACAGAGAAGAATGTGAAAATAATGAAAAATGGGCGAGGGAATAACGTGAGAAAAGTACGTGACGGATGTGACTAGAACTAGCCAATGACGGACGGATTAAAAGAATGAGAAGACGTTAACGGAAGGAATGATTCATGAAGAACAAGAACAGGATAACTTAGAGGACGAAGGAAGTTAACCAGTGAGGAATATAAATAACAGTCACAATGAGAACAAGAAACCGTGAAGGTTATGACTGACTGACAAGAACGAGAATGTAGTGAATGACCGTTGGGACTAGAACATAAGTGTAAGCGGATTGAGAAAAGAGCGTGAGAATGACGAAACAGGGATAAAAGGGAAAGGGAAAGGAGTGAATGGCGGACGGAGGAAAAGCTAAAGAATAGTGAAAGACAGGAGAAAAGGAAAACGCGAGAATGACGAAAGAGAGATAGGAGAGAATGTGAAAATGAAAAAAAATAATGGAAGACTAACGTGAGAGTGACAAAAGGCAGTTCGGATGAGAAGGCGAGAAACTGATGATGGCGCATATGACCCCGATTGGAAGACAATAGGCAAATGTGAAATGATCAAAGGGTTGACGAAAACGAGATGATTAAAGTGTCAGAATCATGATAAGGGGTGGGACGAACAGAGAACATGGTTTCTATGAACAGGAGGTGAAAAGAAGAAAGTGAGAATGATAAAACGATATGAAAGATGACAGACAGAACTGTGGGTGGGAAAATAATGCGAGAACGATGGAGGACGGGAAAAGAAGGAAAAGAGGAGAGGAGTGTGAGACCAATGGATTAGTGAACACTGGTCAGCTTTGGAATGGTGTAGTAGTGGGGAGAATAACACCGAGGCAACAGGGGAATAATATCAGCAAACAGAGAAAAGAAGGTGAGCATGATGAGTGGGAAACTGGACGAGAGAAAGGAGATTTGAGGGAAGAACGTGGGAATCATGGAGTACATGAAATTCACACATCGCCGGAGCCATTCAACGATGGATGGAATGAGAAGGAAACGAGAGAAGAACGAGTGCTTGACGCGACCGGAAAAAAGAACGACAGAATGACGAATGACAAACGAAATTAGACAGCAGAACATGGGACTGGTGATTAACGAACGTGATGAAGAGGATGACGCGAGAAACAGAATGCTGGACGGGGGGAAACATGAAAATGATGGATGTTGGATTTAGGGTAAGGTCGTGATTGATGAATGTCGGACAGGCAAATAGTGAGAATAAAGCATTTTGGAGAGGGGGCAAACGTGAGAATGATGTATGTTAGACTGGTGTTAAATGTGAATTACGACGAATGTTGGAGTGGGGGGGGGAGGGGGGA
>JADBJO010009673.1:72500-75000 GCA_016801955.1 Conus betulinus
ACTCTGATCATTTTGCTCAGATTTTTCTTTAAAAACCGATTTCAACGATCTTTTGGGGAAAATTCCAGTGCAACAAAGATGCATCAAAATGCCTAGTTAGTGAGCGGTACCGCAGAATGGACAGCAAGTGCCCGTTCCAGTGGTTAAACTCTCACTACCTACTCACCACATTACCGGGAACAACTTGCATCTCACAAAGATTATCAAGAGAAAGAAAAGAAAATGCTTTCCAGACCACAGAAAGATGAACAGACAACAAATACAGGAAAAAAAAAAAACAAAAAAAAACGACTGACAACAGTACTGAGAAGAAAAAAAAAAACTGAACCCAAATTTAAAAAAGAAGCGAAGTCAAAGAGAGTGACACACAAAAGAAGAAATGGCTAGCACCGGATTTCTTCATAGCACAATTGAAAGATCCTCCTCCCCCCCCCCCCCCCCCCCCCCCCACCCCCCCCCCCCATGTACCCTTGCATTCATACGAGGCGAATTAAAAAAAAAAAAAGCATTAAGAGTGCTTAAAACACGGATTAAAGAACAGGCCACAGAGGTAGCAAAAAAAAAAACCCGATAGCGTAGAAACGGAGACCAAAAAAAAGTCCAAAAAGCGAAAGAAAAAAAGAAACTACGAGCACCATATCACAAGAAGACCGAAACACAGATTATACTGTAAGAGCCCTAGCCCTACTCCACCTCCACACCACCTTTTCGCATGGAATTTCCACTGTACAAGGTGAGGTCTCTGTGAGAGGTGTGCCGCAGATTGGCTCACAGGATGACCGAGGTGAAAACTAATTACATGACAGTGACGTCAAGCAGAGTAAAAAAAAAAAAAAAAAAAGTATCTTACAGAAAATCGTTACAGTAGGACTGTGTTCACGTGTTGGCAACACTGGAAAATTGTTTCAGCGTACTGAGAGAATGCAAGCTACAGCAGGAATCAGTTTCGTGGACCTCAAATGTCCTTTCTTCTTGGATGTTGTGAACTTCCGTTTCACTCAATGAAAGAAAGGAAGTGGGGGTGTATCAGTGAAAGCACTGAGGGGAAGGAACGGGGGGGGGGGGGGGGGGGGGGGGGGGGGGAGACAGCGTGGGACAGGGGGGGGGGGGGGGGGTGGCAGGGGCCAGCGTTCAGAAAGATTAAGTGAGCTCTTAGATAATGAGAGAGAAGCGCTAGTAACACCAGTTGCACAACACGAAGGACGAAGACGAAAGACCGAAGACGTTCGTCGTGACAGGAAGAAATTATATAGCAAACAGATTTAGAACGTATGACGTCCAAGACTTGCAAAATACCTCGCTTCGTTGAAAAAAAAAACGGCATTTTCTGTTAATTCGTTTACAGCACAGCCGCTTTCAGATTTACTACTGACCGCCATCGCCCTTCGTGTTGTCAAACAACAGGAGTGCCAGCTGTGTGTGTGTGTGTGTGTGTGTGTGTGGTGTGTGTGTGTGTGTGTGTGTGTGTGTCTGTGTCTGTGTGTCTGTGTGTGCGTCTGTGTGTGTGTGTGTGCACGTGCGTGTGCGTGCGTGCGTGCGTGCGTGCGTGCGCGCGCGCCCGTGTGTGTGTGTGTGTGGTGTGTGTGTGTGTGTGTGTGTGTGTGTGTGTGTGTGTGTGTGTGTGTGTGTGAGGAGTTGGGGGTGGAGATGACACGGGGGAGCATAAAAAGGGAAAAAGCCACGTGGCACCTACAGTTTCTGTACAAGTAAAGAGGGTGGAAGGGGAAGAGGGTGGGTGGAAAGTTAAAGAAATAACCATAAGGGGTGGGAGAGGTGCTGGCAGATGTCTCCAATGAAACATCATTACAGATAACCGTGTTTCTTAATCACATCAGCTACTGGCGCTATGGACACAAGTTCATTATTACTGTTAGTATTATTATTATCATTATCATAATCATTATCATTATTATTATCATAATTAGCACCATTACTATCATTAGTATTACAATCATTACTATTGCTATCATCATTGTCATGATAACTATTGATTTTATCATCATCATCAGTAGCAATAGTAATAGCAGTAGAAGTCGTATTTTCTTATAGTTCTCTTTGTCATCCGTCCGTTACCCCTCCGACGCCATCCTGACCTGATCTTTTTACTCCGTCGGCTGTGCAATAGTGCTGAGGAAGAACGGTATTCACCTTTTTTTTTTTTTTTTTTTTTTTGGGTAAGAAAATACGAAGCCGATGGTTCAATCGGATGCAGGACACGCGGTTGTGAGATCGCGTTGACGTGGGTGTCGTAGTCTGATGGAAATAATGCAACAACGATCCAAGACTTTTTCCACAAGAACACCTGCACTCTACGCACTTTTACACCTTGAAGGAAACTTTTGAATCAAATCATCTCCCCTCCCACTACAGGCACTACCTTCCCGCCCCCTAGCCTCCTCCTCCCCCCCCCCCCCCCCCTTCCCTCCCTCTCCAGCTGCTACCTAAGTCCTCGATAAACGCGAAAACTCATTAGTCGCCAATACCCACCTTTTCACAAGCA